>PVJO010006424.1:0-89427 GCA_004026905.1 Hystrix cristata
TGCTAAGCATAGGCTCTTCCACGTAGCTGCATTCCCCAGTCTCTAGTGCTGTTCCAAAAGCTTTTTTTCCCCCAGCTTCTTGGTCAGGGTTGGAAAAATAGTTCTGATTTTCCTTTTTTGCCTCCAAATTACTTAGAAGAGTAGAAGCCAGTATTTACTGAGTGCATACTGAGTGCCAGGATCTTATTAGGAGCTCAGACAGCCCAGATACTCAGTCCAGGACCAGCGGAGGTCAACCCAGCAGACCTAACTTGGGAGCCCATACTCAAAACCGCTTCACTTTCCACTGAAAGTGCCCCTTCTTCTTGGTATTTGCTTCATTTTTGCAAAGGGAAAACGGTGCACCTGCTGTTGGTGTTGGACACATCACTCTGCCTGTGTTCTTCGTTCCCCGCCCTGCCCTGAGGTGAGTCCCCTGCCCCACCCTTTCTGGGACTCACACACAGGGGTTTGTCCAACACACACAGGGGTTTGTCCAAAAAGGCAGAGCAACACCCTCCTTCATGACACAGGGGCCGCAATAATTATCCCATTTATCCCTGAGGTTGCAATTATTTGAATTTGAACAAATAAGAAAAGGCATTTAATTAGCCCTGTGGAAGAAATATTCAATGCCACACTTTTCCCACACTGCTTACAAGTCCTTAATAAAAAGACTTTGTAATACAATTAAATCTCACATGGCCCAGGTGTGCCAGGAGCCCTTTCTTCCCATTACATGGATGAGTTTTGCTAGGGTTTCAGGTGAGAGCAAGACAAAGAAGGTATCCTGTTTCCCATGATAAGGGGCCATCTGCTGGCTTGTATAGTGGTGGAAAGTTGAAGTACCCAGCATAAGGGTCATGACTAACACATCTATAGCAAAAGAGATTAGCAAGAGAAAACCATTGTGAGTTTACTTAACAAAGCTGTATGTGACATGAGAGATGAAGAAGTGAAGACCAGGGAAAGCAGGGTACTTTATGCTTACATTAGATGAGGAATGGATGGCTATGTAGCAACGTCATTGGATAAAAAGGGTACAAGCTAACAGCAACAACTGAAAAGGAAGCCAGCAAGGCTTATCATTTCAGATTCTTGGCAGCTTCCGTGTGGCACTCTGGGCACAGGCCCTGACACCCATCACGGGCAGACCTTCAGGAGAGAGGAAGGACGAGAGGGTGACATTTCTGGGACTTAAAGCTTCCTTTGAAGAGAGGAGCTCTAGTTTCTATGACTTACCTTGGGGAAGGGAAATTCTGATTTCCATGACTTGCTTTGGGGAGACAGAAGCGTTAGAGACAGGAAGGTGGAGAAGGTCAGAAACACCTTGCCGCTGGGACCCTCCCGGGCTCCTTAGTTCAAAGTACTCAGCATGTCAGAGGCTGATAGTCTAGGGGACTGAGGTCCAGGCGCCAGCACCTGTAAGCTTCACTTATCTCAGTTATGGGGGAGAAGCCGGCCTCTGTCTCTCTCGGTGCACCTCCCTGCCAAGTGACATAGCCACACCTGTTTCCCCAAGAACGAACATCTTCTGAACACTCACAAAGGAGTAATCAAACTTTTCCCCAAAACATTTAGGTCTGCATTACAAGATCGGTCAGAAGAAGATCCCAGCTGTCACCCTCTCTGAGGACTCTGGCCTCTGCTGTGATAGGGGGAAGGATAGGACAGGGGCTCAGAATGTGGGCCTTTGGGAGGCATCCCCAGCCACTGCTTCTTGCTCTCCCTCAGCCTCCTCAGGCCTCTGCGGCTTCCTCTCGGGTCCTCCCTCTCAGGCACCCTTCCGGTGTCCACGAACCTCTGTCACAGCAATCTGCTCCATTCTTCACCATTTCCCACAAGAGAAAGGGCTGTGGCCTTCCTTTACCATTAAAAGTGAGAAGATTGACGCCCGGGGCTTCTGCTGGGTGTTACCAGAAGGTTTCCTCTGTCCAGCCCCGGCCTCTCTGAGGTTGGAGTAACTTGGGCTGGTCCTGGGGTGGAGTTGCTTAGGCTCACTCCGGGGCTGTGAAGGCTGTGGAGGAGAGGTCAAGTTTCCTTCTGAATTACCAGAGAATAAAGATCTCCCCAGGGCCACTAGTACTCTTCTCCCAAAAACAATGTGGCGCTAAATCATTGTGAGGCTATTAATATATTCTTCATTAATTCTATTACTAAAATTCTGACATTATCGTGTTAAAGGAGTTTTTGTTTCATTCGTGGGTCTATTTCATTGCAAAGGTCCCTCATTAGTTGAGAATGTTTACTTCCTACCATCTCTCCAGATGGAGAGCTTATCAGACCACAGCAACAAAGAAAAATTTACAAGTTTACATATAGAATTAACGAAATAGACCCAGCATGGTGGTATATGCTTATAATCTCAGCACTCGGGAGGCTGAGGCAGGAGGATCACCACAAGTTCAAGGCCAGCCTGTACTACATAAGTGAGATCTTGTCTCAAAAAACCAAAAAGAAGAAGAAAAAAAGAATTAACAAGAGAATTGTAAAGGCTATGTTTATAAATTTGGGGCCTTGATCTACAAAGTGTCCTTAAACCTGATGCTGTAGGGTTGGAGATTTAGCTCAAGTGGTAAAGCACTCGCCTAGCAAGCAAAAGGCCCTGAGTTTGACCCCCAGTACCACCCCCCCAAAAAACGATGTCTTTAATTTCAAAAGAAAGAGTGAGATTCCTAATGAACATGTGTCTTTTTGTCTAGAGACTGCCTCTTCCAGCCCACTCTCTCCAAGATGATAGGGACCAAGGTAAGATTCCTAGCAGATTCTTAGAATTCAATGTAATTCAATGAATGCTCACTAAACATCTGCTATGTATAGTATTGAGTGATGCAAATGCAATATTGTGTCTTCCAGAGAAAATTTCTTATGCTTTCTACAACCTCGCTTTGAGAAATAATATGCCAGAATAAATGTTGACACAAAAAGTATCATTTCTTTTGCTATGTCAAACTAATGGCAAAGGAAGAAAATATTATTCCAAAATGATTTATCCCCAAAACCCTAAACCCTACTGGGGATTCTCATGGGACAGGCCATTGGGGTTCAGAAGTTTATAGAAAAGCATTTCAAATTCCTTCCGTTCTTTCCTTTGGTAGTGACTTCACTTAACCTTGACAGTAACAAAGAAACTTGTTCAAGGAAAAGCAACATTGAAAAGAAAAAAAAAACAGATTTAAATAATAATTCGATCTTAACCATATTTCAACTGGAAATAAGAGCATAAAGAGTGCCAGAAAAATGTATCAGAGGCATAGCTAAGGAAAAATGGAACTTTCTTAAACTACTTCAAATGAGAGAAATCATTCATGGGAATCTAAATGGAAACAGTTTTTGAGGGAGGAACACAGCTATGTTACTAGTGGGTCTTCAGAAATACCCTAATTTTCCACTCATCTTTGTTTTAAAAAATCACCAACCTCCATTGGAAAATTCCAGGAGTAGCCCATTAACTTGTATTATAATGTAAAATGTTGTTTGCCAGAGTATTTTCATCACTTACCCAGATAGCCTTTTTTATATGACACATTATTACCAAACATATTATAAATTCTCAGAGGCATTTGCCCTTCTACTTTCAACTTAATGTCAGATTCTACATGAAATTTACATCATCACAACAAACAACTACTTTAGAAGTAAGTCATTCTTGATGATTGCCATTTACTGAAAATACACATTGGCTGGGTTTGTTTCTGGCTTTCCATCTCAGGAAATGGTGTCACCTGCTGCTTTGTGGGGGTGCTGGGAATCCAATTCAGGGTCTTGTGTTTGCTAGGCAAGTGCTCTACCACTTGAGCTAAATCTCCAGTCCCTCCTGCTACTTTTTGATCCAAACATAAATCTAGTTCAGATCTTTGATTTCTCTTTCTTACTACCCATTTGTCCTGTTGGCTCTGCCACTAAGTCAGAATCTAAGTGTCCACCTTTCTCATCTCTATTGCTACTGTCTGGATCCAGACTTCAACATTTTACACAAGAACTAGTCTCCTAAAATCCATTCTCTTTCTTCCCATTGCCCCTCAAAATCCATCCTTCTTATAGCTTCCAGATTCATCTTTAAGAGCTGAAATTTATTCATTTTACTCTTTACCTCCTTGAAATCTTCCAGTGTCTTCTATCACACTAAAATAAAATGCAAACTTCCTGCTGGGGTCCATCAGGCCCCACGTGATCTGATCTACTTCTTTGATCTTACACCCTTTATGCCTCACTAAATATTCCTGGCCTCAACAAAACATGTTTCTTTAACCCAAAATCAACCTTGTCCTCAGCTCAGTACCTATGTGTTATGGTGAAAGAAGTGTGCTCCGAAGGCTGGTGTGTTGAATGCTTGGTCCCCAGCCCTAGTGCTAGTGGCAAGTGGAGGAAACTTTAGGACGCAGGGCCTAGTGGGAGGTCACAGGGGTGTGCCCTCGAATGGGGTACGGGGACACCAGCTCCTTCCTCTTCCTCTTTCACTCCCTAGCTGCTAGATGTGAGCATCTTGCTCATCCACTTACTTCCTGCATAAAGCACCACCTAATCTCAGGCCCAAAAGCAGTGGGACCAACTGACCATGAGCTGAAGTCTCCAAAACTGTGAGCCAAGATCAACCTTTCTTCTTTCTAAGTTGATATCTTGGGCATTTTGTTGCAGTCATAGAAAGTTGATGAATTGCTGCTTCCTCCTCCTGGAACTCTTTTCTCTATGTTGTTTTCATCATCCTTTCTGCCCAATATGTGGTCCACGGACAAAGCAACAGAAGTGTTATCTGGGTCCTTATTAGAAATGCAGAAGCTCAGGCCAGAAGCTTCACCCACTGAATCTTAATCTACATTTTAATGTGATCCTTGGGTCACTGATCGGCAAATGTTAAATCTCAACGCAATTGCCACCTCCTCAGAAAAGTTTAGCTGACCCCAAACTAAATCAGCTTCCCAAAGCATTCTCTTTTATACCACTTATTTGATTATTCTTATGGCAATTAACTTGAGACAAAAACATCTTATTTACTAACTCACATGGTTACTGTTCTTTTCTCTGTTATAGTATAAGCTCCATGAGCATAAGGGCCATGTTTCTTTTGTCCACTACTTTTCACCCCTGACCTGTCTCGTCAATAAATACTTGATGATGAAAGGATATTGTAGTAGACATTTAATCTTAATAACTGATGAGAGGGTAGAACAAAACACGTTTTTGATTAATGTTTAACCTACCTTTTTCCTACCAAATTATCAGCCAGAAACACTGTTAGTCATGTTAGCAGTTGTGTTGGCACAAATCACTTGCTGTATCTTAATCCCATTTAAGGAAGAAAGAAAAAAGAGGCGGGGCTCAGAACATGAGGTAGTAATAAATGGCACTACAAAAATGCCATTGGAAAGGCAAGTAAATTAGACCACAGGAGGCTCCCCCACAGGGATTGAATCATGCTAGCTTCTCACCTTCTACAGCCTGTACAGCACTGAAGATTGAAACTTTACATTTCCTATTGTATCCCATGAAATACATCACCTAGGAAAGCAAAAAATATGTTAATAACATCCAATTAATAAAACTACTATGTGGTGGTACATACCTGCAATCCCAGCTACTGGGGAGGCTGAGGCAGTAGGATCTCAAATTCGAGGCCAGTCTGGACAGCTCAGTGAGACTCTATCTCACAAAAGTGCCTGGAATGAAGTTCAGTGCAAAGATCCTGGGTTCAATCTCCAGTACCATTTCAAAAAGGGAGGTGGTTGAGAATGTAGCTCAGTGGTAGAGCACTTGCCTAGCATATATAGGGCCTTGGGTTCAATCCCCAGTACTGCCAAGAAGGAAGGCTGGGGAGAGAATAAAGGGAAGGGAAGGGAAGGGAAGAGAAAGGAAGGGAAGGGAAGGGAAGGGAAGGGAAGGGAAGGGAAGAGAAGGAAGAAAGAAAGAAAGAAAGAAAGAGAGAGAGAAAGGAAGAAAGAAAGAAAGAGAGAGAGAAAGAAAGAGAGAGAGAAAGAAAGAAAGGCAGAAAGAAAGAAAGATGAAAAGAAGGAAAGACAGAAAGAAGGAAAGACAGAAAGAAGGAAAGACTGAAAGAAGGAAAGAAAGAAAGAAGGAAAGAAGGAAAGAGAAAGAAAGAAAGAAAAGGAAGAATGAAAGAGGTCACATGACATCTTACCTTCCTCGCTCATCAGATAGCCAGAGGGAGAGCATGGGTAGAATGTGCACCTATCAACTGGTTGAATTATATTTGCACAGCGTCTCCATTGCTCTGGAAAGAACAAAACCTATTTGTCCGTTTGAGGTAGGAAATTTCTAAAAAGATGTAGTTTCACTAACTCTCCTTACAAGTCTATGCTCTTACGTTTGCATTTAAAATGAACCCAGTGCAATACAGAGATGGATGAAATTTATGCTAATACTGTAAAATTTTAATTTTTCTTTACTTAGAATGACAATGATATCAAGTAAGAAATTTTTAAAAAACCACAATGACCATTTCTCTCAGTTACTTTTTCTCATGGTGAGACAAAATACCCTACACCCAAAGTTCAAGGAGGAAAGGTTTATTTGGCTCACAGTTCGCACATGTTCCAGTTCATAGTTGGCTGGGTCCAGGGTGGGGTGGCAGGCAGAGGAGAAACAGTTCACAGCAGGCAGAAGACAGGGGAAAAAAAAAAAAAAAGCTAGCAAGGAACAAGCAAGTGAATGAACTGGCAGGCCTCTTTCTTCCCCTTGTACCTTCCTGTCTCTTACGGCAGGTAGCACTCACGCCCTTAATCCAGGCGTGGCGCCACGAATCAATCCCAGCACCACACACGCTGAAAACCCCCTCTGTGACTGCATGAGGCTTTGGGAGGACAGCTAGATTCAAACCATAACAAAATTTATGAGAAAGAACAAAACTTTGTATTTTGGAAAATGGCTTCTTTACCTCTAACTTGACTGTAGCTAGATGGTCAGCTGTCTCAGAGGGTTTTGTTCTGTTCTGAGGATAGAAAACTCAGGGCCTTCTCACTGAGCAACATCCCCTGCCTTTATAAAAGTGTGTTTAAATTTTGAGACAAGGTCTTTCTAACTCACCGAGCTGTCCAGGCTGGCCTTAACCTTACTATCCTTCTGCCTCAGCCTCCCAGCGTACTGGGATTATTGTAGGGACCTCCAACTCGGCCTTGAAATGGGTTTTTTTGTTTTTTTGGGTTTTTTTTGGTGCTGGGGATCGAACTCAGGGCCTCATAGGCAAGTACTCTAACCACAGAGCTAAATCCCCAGCCTGAAAGAGCTTTTCTTAAAGAGGCCCAGCCTTCTTCTCCACCCCAAAATCATCACAGCACCTTTCAAATGTACCCAGTTCAGCCCTTTCTCCCATCAGGCATCATTTCCCTTTAATATGAAGCCTGGCTCATTAATGCTTCCCAGTGTGCAACAGCAGCACCAAGCTTAAGTGGAGATCTTTCTCCCTGGCTGCAGACCAGAACCCAGTTTAGACTCGTGGTGTCAAAGTTTAACTTTGCACAAACAGTGCAGTGCCTCAGGGGCTAGGTCCATAAAGAAAGGACCTGACACCTTTACCTGTTAGTGTCCTGATGGCTTTGGATCAGAGACCTTCAGGTTTGGGCCTCCATGGGGAATATCAGACAATAAATGCTGTCTTTTCCTCCTGTCGCCCTGGGGAGAAGCCAGGTGGCTAAACGGAACTACTTACCCACCTTAAGGGACACAGAAGAGATGGAGGAGACATTTCCCCCGGGACAGACATGCTGCCTGGTAGAAACCCTGGGTAGTGAAGTTGAAAGCTTCTTTCTGATTGGACCCAGGGCCTTTGCACTGAGCTGTATGTCCAGCACTTTCTAAAGCAATTTCAAGACAGGGTCTCGTTGAGTTGCTCAGTTACCCAGATTGGTCTAGGACGTGGATACTCCTGCTTCAGCTGCCCAGAGTGCTGGGATTACAGGCATTTGCCACTACGCTAGGCTAGAAGCTTCCTTTCCATTGGTGGTGTGACCTTGAACTGGTCACTCTCCCTGTTCATTTGCTCACCTCTAAGGCAGAGGCAGTGATATTTGCCCTGCTTAAGTAGGAGGTTGTTGTAAAAATAAAGTAAGATTTTTTTTTATGGGAAAGTACTTTTTAACAGTAAAAGCATGCCCAGTGTTACAATGTAACTAAAGATGAAGCTTTCTGGAAAACATTTTCAAAGTAATGTATTCAGCTATTTAGCACAGCTAAGCACCACTCATAGGCCAGGTTCTGTTAGAGATGACAAAAAAGATCAGTGAACAAAAACAGATCATCTGCATTTACATAGAGGTTAGCTTGTTAGCCAAGGAGAAAAACTGTGTAGAAAAGTAAGAGTGGGGTTGCAGTTTTAAATAGGAGGGTGTAGCAGATTGCTATCATACATTCCTGTGTTCACAACCCTTCGCAATCGGAGGCCTTGAAGCTTCCACAGTTCGGAAACATTCATGCTGCTGTGTGAGGAAGCCAGGACTAGACCGCAGAATGAGGTGTCCTGCAAAGCGAGAGACTGCCCACAATGGCATTGCACCCCCAGCCACAACAGTGACCCATTCTCACAGCCTCCGGCATTGGCAGAGCTCATTTATCCCAGCACCTAGCACCTTGCCTGTGAACCCAGCTGCCTCGCAGAATCATGAGACATAATGCTGATTTTAAGGGAAAGCCAGAGAAACCTATCTGAGGTGATTTTTTTGGGGGATTGAACTCAGGGCCTTTGCACTGAAGCTACATCCCCAGCCCCTTTTTATTTGGACACAGGGTCTCACAAAGCTGTCCAGGCTGGGCTCAAACTTCCCATCTCCTGCCTTGACCTCCCAGAAGACTGGGCTTACAGATGTGGGTTATCACACCTGGCTGAGAAGGTGATACTTAGACAACATGTGAAGGAAATTGTTACAGATTAATAATTGTGTGAACTCCTATGTTCCTATGTGGAAGCCCTAACCCTTGGTGTGGCTGTATTTGGAGAAGGAGCCTCAAATTCAAACTGGGGAGTAATTAAGGTTAAATGGGAGTGTTAAAATGGGACTTGATCTAAAAGGTTCAGTGTCCTAGTAAAAAGAGACACCCTAGGCACTCCTGCATCCCTCCGCCCAGAGCACACACACCAAGGAAGGGACACATGGGGACAATGCAAGGAGGTGGCTGAGTGTAGACCAGGAAGAGCACCTTGCTAGACACTGACCAGGCTAGAATCTTGACCTGGAACTTTCAGCCTCCAGAACAGTGAGGAAATAGATTTCTGTTGTTGAAGCCGCCCAGTCTGCGGTATTTCATCATGGTGGCCCAGGCTGACTAACACACAAACCAGGCCAATAGCCAGGAGAGTGCGCCAGGCCGAAGCACCAGTGGGCGTGAAGGCCAGATGTGCATGCTGGAGCGGGAGGCTGGAGCAGAGGTGGAAGGATTGGGTAGGAGAGGTCGGGCATGTACACGTCAGCAGGCCATTTAAAGACTGCCTTTTACTTTGCGTGAAAAGGAATGCTGGTACGCAGTTTTGATGAGCGGAGCGACATGTTTTCAAAGGACAGGCCTTTCTGTAACATTTGGCTTTTGTGTAACGATAAACATGTGTGACTTTTTAATCAGGAAAAAAGACATCAGAATGTGCAGAAGGCTACAAAAGAATAAGCAAACAAATACAAGCTGTGTCCTTTCATTCCGGCTCGTGGGGTGCAGAGGAAAAGGGGGAGGCAATGAGAGAAATAAAAAGCCAGGGGGAGAGACTGAAGCTGATTTGGAAGACCAGTGCCATGGTCCTACGGATTGTAGGAGAGCACGGTAGTGGCCTGTTCTTTGCACTGGGCTACCACTCTTCACTGTACCGCTGTGGGGTGGAGTCTTGCAAGAGGTAGGAGGCCAGGAGAACAGAGCACGGGCCAGAATAGGAGACAAAACATGGACCGAATCCTTCCTTGCTGGGAATCAGGTACCTCCGTTTTACTCTGGCACTTAGCATATACTGCCTGGCTTAGTTGGGGGTAGGAGTTCAATGCCCTTTTTTTTTTTTTTTTTTTTTTTAAACATAGGGTGTCCCTCTGTAGTTCAGGCCGGCCTTGAACTCACCATGTAGCCCAGGCTGGTCTTAAATTCACAGTGATCCTCTTGCCTCAGCCTCCTGAGTGCTGGGATTACAGGCATGGGCCACCACACCTGGCCTGAACGACTATTTCTTGAGAAGAATGAAACGACCTGACCATTGCCATTAGATTATTCTGCCCACTACACTCTCCCCACTACTAACCTGTTTCTTTGTTGGTACAACTGAATTCCATAGAGGGTTTTAAAACAGTGAGTGAAGGGGAAGGTTGCTACTCCGTATAATAAAGCAGCAAAAATCTGCTTTAAAACCTGCATATTTCACCATCGGTTTACTTTTCAGAATGTAGCGGATCGAGTTGAACCCTGAGGCGAGGTTGGGATCACACATGTTCTCAGATGACCCTTTCCACACTGCCATCCCTTCTGTCAGAGTGTGGGTTGGGTCTGGTAGAGCTAAAAAGGCAATGGAAAGGTTGTAGGAGTTGTGCTACCTCGTAAAAGTGCTGTTTACTTTCTCTCCTTGTTTGGTAGGCAAGGAGATGAAAAAAGATGAGCAAAGTAACCCTGTCTAAAGTACAAGAACCTTTGCGGTAACCTCCAGATGCGCTTCTTAAATATTATATATAATCTGCTCTTTTTCTCCTGAGTTGCCAAGGAGCTGACCCCGATGAACAGGAAAACAGCTTCTGTAAGTGACTGTTCCCTTCACCATCTGTTCTGTGAACTTGCGGTTGTATGGCTCTAGTATTTTTCGTTTTCTTTTCTTTTTTGGTGCTGGGGATCGAACTCAGGGCCTTGTGCTTGCAAGGCAAACACTCTAACCACTGAGCTAAATCCCCAGCCCTCTAGTATTTTTGCCAATAGGGTACACACACATGCGCATATGCACACGCACACACACACACACACACACACACACACACACTTGAAAGGGATTCTCTGAAGGAAGAAAATCACCAACTTTGTGATCACAGAGACAACTTTTTCCAATCTTTTTTGGGGGTGGCGCCGGGGATTGAACTCAGGGCCTTCTGTGTGCTAGGCAAGCGCACTGCCACTCAGCTACACACCCAAATGCTCATCCTCATGAATAGGTAAGCTGAACACTTTTGGTACACAGAACTACTTTTATCGTAAATTTCAAGTTACCTAAAAAGAAACACAAAATACTAGCCAGGCATGGTAGCTCACTCCTATAATCCCAGCACTCAGAAGCCGAGGCAGGAGGACTGTCGTGAGTTCAAGGCCAGCTTGGGCTACACAGTGAGTTTAAGGCCAGTGTGAACTGTGTAGCGAGACACCCTACAAAAAAACCCCCGAAAAAATAAGAAAAAAAAAAAAAGAAAAAAAGAAACACAAAATACTGGGAAGCCCAGCAACAAATTCTTTATCCCCCCTCTATAGCTAAAGCAGACACATGCGTTGTCGTGGATCCCATAACTCAGAGTAGATAGAGTTCCTTGCTCTTCTTTACAAATCTGTGTTCGGGCCTTTCGCCAGATGGATTATTCACTGGGTCTGACCCAAGTTTAGAGAACTACTTAGAAACAGTCATAACCAAGGAGAGAGGGTTCTTAACATTACAAATATCTCATTACCCTGATTTGCTAAACCAAATAAACAAATGCACGAAGGGCTGTTTATGAGACATCAAGTCCCTAATCTCTTGTCCTTGCTGCCTTCTGAAAGGAGAGAGGTGCACTCAGTTTCCTGGGGCACTGCACATTTCCCTAACTCCAGCATCATCTTACATTTGAGTAGCCTTGTTTGCTAGGTTTTATTTTATTTTTTTGCCGGACGCATATCGCAAATGTTTCAGACACATGATTAATGAAAACCATTTAAGCATATTAAGCACTCAGTATGCCAGGCATGGACCTAAGGGCCTCAAGTGATAATCCACACAGTGATGCTGCAAGTAAGGTTAAAGCACACAGATGTTAAGTGTCTTGGCTTCCAGTAGCTTAAGCCCTAACCACCAAACTCTGTCCCTTCTCAGTTCCAATGACAAAGAGCAGGGGGTTAAAATTGCTAGCAGGAGGCTCTGTTTATAAAGGGGAAGTTAAGACTTAGGCCAAGAAAATTAACTTCATATAAGCAGGATGACTGTAGCAAAAGAATTCAGGGTTAATTTAGTACCTTTTGTAGTGGTCTCCAAAACAACTTCGAGACTTCCCAATTTACAGCAGTTGAGCACACGTTATTTGCTATGTCTTCAGCTCTGGCCGGTGGAAGAACTGAGGCTATACTTAGTATGTGTCATTGGATTACTTTTATTCTGTAAATAATAGAATAACTGTTTACAATATTTTAAAACATTCCCACCCCTTCCTTGGCTTCCTCTGAGTTTCTTCTTATTCCTCCCTCAGCTGCCTGTCTTGGTCACACTGATTCTAATTTTAGTACTGGTGAATGAGAAGATTCTCCTGTTAATACTGACTAAAGGTGAATTTTATTATCTTGTAGGAAGGTATAATTGCTTTGACAGGGACTGGGATAGAAGACACAAAATTGTCTCAAATGACAACTCATGTTTTGATTAAGATATACTTTCTTAACTGAGCTCATTTGAGGCCTCAGAACAAATCACAATGGGTAAGGTAAGAAGAAAGACAAAACAAATAATACACACCGGAGGCTTTGAAATGCAAACCTGAAGGATGTATGTTGCCATAGACCGCAAACACCTTTTTTTACTGTCGCACCCAATGGTGAATACAGTGACCCGGCTGTCAACAGAAAAGGAGATCCAGTGAAAATAAAGGTCAGGATGGTGCAGGCACCTGGTACTGCCTTGCTTGGTAACAGCCTGAGAATCTGTGTTCAAAATGCCATGCTGGAAAGAAAAGTCACATCTTCCCCGAGGGCCCGGCAAATGTGTTTCCTGCACCCACCTTTCAGGATCTATTGAATGTCACTCTCCACCACACTGACTCTGCATCGAATGGCTGAGACAGAGCTTTCTCATTTCTGAGTAAGTGACCATGAGCAGAGATGGTCATGCCTTTAACATTTAGCAAGGGAAAATAATTACATTACCTTGGGTGGATTGCCCTTTCATGACTGTCAACAGCCTAACAGAGGAAACAAGTTGTAACGCTAAGGACAGATGCGGAGACACATCAAAAACTTCTAATGCTAAAGAATGAGGGAAAATCCTGGCTCGGGGCATATTTATGTAACCAGATGTCAACACTGATTTCAAAATATCTTTTGGAATTGCTGACAAAATACCAGCCATCTGCTGTGTAGTTTGGTGGGACAGCAAAAGCTCTGGTGTTTGATTTAGCAGTGTCCCTCTCTCTTGCTAGATGGCTGACCATGTACAAACTGCCTAACCTCAGTTTCTTACCTATAACATGGGAATAACCCACATCTGTCTGTTCTGCTGTGCAGAGTGCCCATCTTGCACAGTCAAGCACTGTACTATTATATTGTTCAGATCACTTCCTGTTTCCTTCTTCTACCTTTAGAAATGGAAACCCGACAGCATATAATCCCAAAGAATAGCAGTTACTTAGAATTGGAAAATGGAAGGTGTAGACTTGAGTATGTGTCAGCTTAGATGAACACGCTGTCTTTAACTGAACTTCCTGCCTATACGATGATAGATTAACAGCAAACTGTTATTATGCATGCTTTGTCTCCAGGGAGTGGCAGGCACTGTGCCAAGATAATCTTCACAATATCCTGGGGAGGAGATGAGTGATTTAACCACTATTGTCAAAAAGATGAAGGGTTATCATTAGGATGGTGACCAGATGTTTCCACTATAACCAAAGTCAGAGAGTCAGTATGCCTAAGCTACAGGAAAGATCCGGGTTAAGTCTCTGGAGATGCATCTTGAAGAGGTTTCTATCCAGGCAGTGTCTCATTTCAAAGTGCTGAATTCTGAGACTACCAATAGTTTTGCAATGGCAAATTGAAAAAAAATTTTTTTACATTGTCTACTCAGCGTGGTTTAACATCTCTGTGATGGCTCTGAGTAGGTCTCTCCTGAAACTACTCACGTCAGTTTTCATGCTGTACTACTTGGCTGTTCCCAGACGCATTCTGAAGAGCCTCAGCCAGGGCAGGCTATGCCATGGTTGGCTGAGCTTGCAGCAGCTAACCCAGGCCGGGCCTGAAGGTGAAACAACAGAATGCGGCTGTTCAGCCACCCGGTACGTGGAGGGTGTCAGCAGACAGGAAGGGTTTAGCACACATGCGTATGCCACTGGGGCAGTCACAGGACCTTCAAGACCTCACACCTCTTTCCCGTGGTTGCTACAGAGATATGAACAGCAGGCGCTCAAGTAGACCAAATGAGGGTGTGGGAGTTGGCATAAGCCACAATCACCAGCAAAGCCCCAAATTTCTCTCCATGTAGAGCCTGCCAGGAGGCTGATGGGAAAGGCCGTACCTGGAGGTGGCAGAAAGACGTCACCAGCACCATCCTCTTTTCATCTAATGATGACCATTTTGATAGATGTGTCACTTAGGACAATACTTTTCAAAGTTTAATATGCATAAAATCACATGGATATTGTCTTGCCAAAATACAGTCAGTCGGTCTGGGGAGGGATCTGAGATTTTGTTTCTAACAAGCTCCCAAGTCTTGCGTGTATCAGTGTCCTCTAATTAATAGTGCCTTAAATAAGACAACAGTTGGTCTGCTTTATGCAACCTCTGGTCTGCAGTCTAAGCTGGACCCATTTCCACAGCTGTAGTTTAAGCAGCAGGAATAGGGAGAAGCAGGGGGGAAGCCCTTCCCTGTAAGAGTCCAATCCAGTAACAGCACATTCTACTTCATTCCAACAAGCTATAATTCAATCACAGGCCACATGTAGCCACAAACAAGACTCAAAAATGTTTTATTTTACATACATTTTATTCTGTGTGTGTGCGTCTGTGTGGCAGGGACAAGGAATGTGACGAGGAAACACACTTTCCAGGATTGACTAAGCAAATCTATGACTCTCCATAAGAAAGGTGATACTTATTTGAGATTATACATTTCCAGAATCATAAAGTTCAAGAGGGGTTGCTGTAAGGTCCTGGGTTCAATCCCTAGCACACGCACAAAAACTGAAGAATGTCTATTTTTTCACTTTAAGATTTGTGAGCCCCCAACACCAAAAAACCAAAAAACAAAACAGAACAAAAGATCTGTGAGCAAAGCGGCTCATTCCCAATTACAGTTCCCTGACCTTTGGCCCTGGTTTGGCCAGACTTGAGAGGTACTAGCTGATGGCCTGCTGCTCTTTTCATCCTTACTCCAGCGCATCTCAACACCATCCTGAATGCCTGGTGCCCTTGTCCTAGAAGAGCCACAGCTGGCCTGGACCACACCGAGCCACTTTGTGTCACAGTCACAAGTTAGAGGACATTTGGGAACTTGTTTCCGGGGGTTTGTTCTTTTTACTCCTCCCCTACCTTTTTTCATGAAAGGGGCTTTTGTTAGTGTGGTCTTTGTTTGGGGATTCAGCTAATAAAGGGACCATTTTATTGGAATGAATTACTGACGTAAGCGCTGCCAGAAATCTTCACAAAGAAGACAGCATTCTGGCTTTTATTCAGCAAGGTGAATGGAAACAACTCTTGGGCATTGGTCTCAAGGGCACTTTGGAGTTTGCTGCTATTAGCAACTTGGAGAGTTCAGTTACTGGTTGACGTAGAGACCAATAAGACCTCACCTTATACAAGAAAAATGTCTGTCAGGACCCTGTGGCAGAAGTTACACAGAATGATTTCTTCCTATTAATAAATTGCTAAATCTCCACTATGAAGAATGGAGTCCCTGTAAAGACCAGTTCATTGCTCCAAACCTTCGAGAAAACCAGTCTTCCCCTGAGCCAGCTGGACTTGGGTGAAAAAAGTCAAAAAGCCAGAAGAAAACCAGCTTCTCTCAAATTTAATGAGTTTCACCCAAACATGGGATATTTAGGTATTTTTTAAACGGATATTCAAAGGACTTTGGACAAAGAGATGAAAACAGTTATACACCAAACTGGTACATTCTAACTTGTTTTTCCCCCAGGCCGCCTGGTGCTTGTGATACCAACCTAAACTTGTGAGGACACGAGACTTGAGCCCGCCATTCCCTCAGCTGTTGTGCGCTAAGTCTCCAAGACCCAGAGTGTTTCCAGACTGCTACACCAATCGGCTTCTCAGGAAACCTCTTTTAGAATACTGCTACTTGCCAACAGTGGTATCGAATGAGGCATTTAAATCAATTGACCGTGAACTCTTCACACTTCAAGTACAGTATAGAGGGCTGATAAAGTTAACAGACTAGGAAGAGAAAGGGAACCCTTTAATATTGTTTGAAGGCACCTAAAACCAATTGGTTCTAGGTGACTGAACTCCAAGTACTGACTGAAAACCAGGCAGACACCTATGGGCAGAACCGCCAGCTGCCTGCAGGCCAAGCTTTTGGGAGTAACACAGATACCAGCCCTTGTAGGTTGACTTTTCTCTTGCTACTTCTGCCCTTCAAAAACATGCGCTTGTTTTCAGAGACAAACAACTCACCAAGATGTATACATTTTTGGCATGTATGGCTTTTTATATACCAACCATACTTCAATAAAGTGTTTTTTTTAAAAAAAAAACTATTTTTGATGCTGGGGATTAAACCTAGGGCCTAGTGCATACCAAGTACATGTTCTACCAGAGTCTCTCTAGCCTCCTAATAAAGCGACTTGAGAGACAAAGCGATTTAAGAGCAAAGATCAGATCTTGCCAGTCGGACTCGTAATTAAAACAATGTGGCATCCTTCTAAGGGTGCTGTGCAAGTTTCGGGTGTTGGGATTGCACAGCAGGGACGACAATGCCCTATGTGGCTGGCAGGAGGGCAATGTCCAGCAGTGAGTGTCGACAGGCAGTTTTAGGTGCAAACTTCCCTGAAGCTCCTCTTTCCCCAAGTTCACCCCACTCTAGTCATTATTCATTCACATAGATAGGTTCTGTGCGCTTTCCATACTACAACTGTTAATCATCTCCATTATCTGCGTATGCCCTACCTGGCCATAAAGCTCCATGCAGCCAGGGCTTGTGACTTACTCCAACATCGAATCCCCAGTTCCTTGCACTGGCTGGCCACACAGCAGGTGCATAAGCCATACTACTGAATATATCAGTGAATGCTCTGAGAACCAGAAGCTGTGGAAATGGGAGAGGATTTACTTGTGCCCCAAGTTCCCCACTGTCCTGTGTCTGCTTTTCCAAACATGGGCTCTTAGAAGGCTAGTCTCCTACCTCAATCCTTTTAGGAAGGGAAGGAATGCCGGGGTGCTGAAGCTGGAGTTAGTTCTTATTTCTGTTGACAGTGGCAGAAGCCTTTTCTATTAGCAGCAGTACTTCTCAAGAGTATTTACAAGTTTGTCAGCAGGCAAAGATTCATCCACACTGGCCACAGGCCAGTACTTCCAAGAATTGAACTTTTGGGAGGAAAGCAAGGACATGAGTCCTTCTTTGCAAGTCCGTGCATAATCCTTCAAGCTGTGCTTTGGAGGGACAAGAGGATGTCCACTGTTGTAGAAAGACACTACTTAGTCTTCCAGGGTGCCAAACAATTCTCTTCTCTTGAAAATGTAAGCCTGTAGAAGGCCTGTGAAACACCTGCCAGATAATATCTAAACTGGGGAGAAGGAATTTTTTTATTTTTCTGAGTGATTTACACATTGTTTCTAAGAAAAGAAGACCATGATCTAAAACTATATTCTGTACTTCCCTGGACATGACCTCTCTTAACTGTAGACAAACACAGGAAATACAGCTTGTCACTAAAGTGAACAGGAAAAATTAAGAGTTTTCCAACTCACTGAACTGTACGAGTCCTATTTTTTTTTTTTTACCACTACCGTGAAAAGGGTAGGAAATAAAGTGATACTTGCTTTGATTTTATATTAGCTTCTAAATGAGGATACTAGCAAGTTGTAAATCACAAAGTCACTAAAAAATTATTTTGGTTATAATTAATTTTTAAAAAATGTTTTCTATTTACTGGCAATCCTATAGTATTGATACAAAGTATACCATATAATCAGAAATCCAGCCCATGGGGGACAAACTATTTAAAGATGTGTTATTTTTCCTCTCCCTCTCTCTCTCTCTCTCTCTGTCTCTCTCTCTCTCTCTCTGTCTCTCTCTGGTGCTGGGGATAGAACTCAGGGCCTTGTGCTTGCGAGGCTTATTATTTAAGAAAGACAAAAACTGAACAAAAACTGTGTATTTTTCACTGTATTCAAGGCCTTCCAGAGTGTAAAAATTTACAAAACGGGATTTTCCTCTGATAAGCAACAGCACTTGTCAAACATTATAAAATGTGCTTATTTGAGGTGCTTTAAATAAAACGGGAAAGAAATCAATACTGCAGCAAGTCTAAATGTATAAGTTAGGACTTGGTGTGTGTTTAGTGATCTGAGTTAAAGCAATGTTGGACCACGTTAAGCAAAATAAATCACGACATCTCAAAAAAGGTAATACTGTAAGAAAAAGTCAATTTAATCATTTACTTTAGCAGGCAAGCAATTTGTAAACATTCAGTAGCGGTAGCATCCAAGTTACAAACAATTTAAAAAGAACCAAGATTAGTGATTATAATTTTTCCTTCCCTTTCCCTAGGAGAAAAAAATATATATAGAAAGGAAGAAAAAAAGGAAAAGAAAGAAAGAAAGAAAAAAGATTTGGAAATGAATGACTTCAAACACTACAAACATGAACATTCAATTACGTCTTCTATCAGCCTTCTATGCATCTTCTCTGTGTTTTTTTAAAAGATGTATCTACTCCTAAAATGCATTATCTTGCAATAACTTGTACGTGAGCATTTGCAATCTAGGAAGTTGTTCCTGCATGTGGATGTGCACCTTATTAGCTCAGTTTAAATCCCGTTTGCAAAGGGAACATTTATGTCTTGATTCAATGCTTCTTTGACTTCTAGTGGTAGGGTGTCAAAAAGGTGATCTTCCACAACAAGCCCGCTTTTCTTGAGCATTCGACAGTGGCCCAGCTGGGCTGGCAGGCGGTCCAAGCAGTTTCCCTTCAGCTCCAGCTGAGTGAGCTGGGAGAGCTGACCAATTTTTTCTGGGAGGGAAGTGATGCAGTTTTGCCCCAGATTCAAAGTCCTCAACTTCACGCATTTAAACAATTGTTTTGGCAGAATGTCCACTTTGTTCCCGGTGATATGCAAATGCTGCAGGTTCTGAAGCAATCCTATTTCTATTGGAATCATTGAAATGTTATTGTAGCTTACATCTAAGCATCTGAGTTTCTGTAAACTAAATACTGCCACTGGTAAGGATTCGAGCTTGTTGTTGGAGAAATAAAGTGACTCCAAGTTTTTGACATGGGTAATGGAGGGAGGAATGGTAACAATTTTATTATGCCATAATTTTAAACAAGTCAGTCGTTTTAAATGCTGGAAACTGATAATCTCCTCAATTGTGCGTATGTTGTTTGACTTTAAATCCAGTTCTTGTAAATTAGAGAGGCTGAAAATAGCATGTGGGATTCTCTCTAGCTCACAGTTCTGGAGTTCCAGCTCGGCGACATTCATCATTTTCTTAAGGCTGTTCAGTACCAAGAGTTTAGTGCCGTCATTATGAATGACTAACTTCGTAAGATGTGGTGCCACATCCGTAATGTTGGAAGGAACTTTGGTCAAATTGCTCTTCACGTGGAGAATCTTAAGGTGCCGCAACTCTCGGAGAGATTCAAGTCCTATCATCTTATTGTTTTCCGAGTTCAAATTGCCTATCAAGTACAACTCTCGAAGGTTTTTGAGCAAATACACCCAGGCAGGAATTTCAGCCACATCGGTGAACTTCACGTGAAGGCATCTCAAGTGATCGCGGAGAAAGCTAAAAGCAGTCTGTTCAACTTTTGCAGGGCAGTGGCAGAGGTGGAGCTCTTGGAGGTTAGTCATTTGAGAAATCTTAGCAGGAATTTTAGCTTCTGGAATCAGTTCAAGTTTTAGCACATCCAGGTCCGTGAGGTCAAAGACAGCATCGGGCACGCCCGACAACATGAACAGGTGCAGCTCCTGCTTGTCCTGGGTGTTGCGGGACACATGCTGCCTGAGTTTTTCAAATGTCCACTCATGATTCAAACTAATTTCCCGAAGTTTGTTTTCACTGACTTCCGACAAGAACACACCGAAACGCTTGGAATACAGCTGGTCATACTGGTCTACCATGTGTAGAAGGAACGCAAAATCATTTTTGACATCCGGAATGTCACTGAAACTACTCTCCTCTCTGACTTTTTCAAAAGAATATTCCTTCAAAGGTATCCTGAATAACCAGAAGAGAGTGTAGAGGCAGATGAAACCATAAACACAAATAATGGATATGTAACTGATGAGAAGCTTCTTCAACATGTACGCCATGTTGTGGGTGCACTCAAATACCTCATAGCCAGTCAGGTGCTCGACTTTGGGCTTGCAGACATGCTCGAAGCTGATGGCGTTGACAAAGTTTGCAGTGTAGCAGAGAATGAAAATGAACTTGGCTGTTTTGATAACTGTTTGGACCACATAGAGTTTATAGATCAAGTCACTGTCTTCCACGTGGGCACGGAACTTCCTCACTTTCTCAAACAGGGCTTTAGCCTGCTCCCCATCTTTTTTGTCCAGGATGGTCATGCTAGGAACCTCGATGACAGGCTTCTCAGCCGAGAATTTGAAGCCGGTTTTGTTGATCATGGGCGTACTGGCACTGGGGCTCCCCTCGTCACTGCTAGTGGACACGTGCTTTGGTAGAGTCTGGGCACCTGTTATTCTCTGCTTGTTCTCCTCTGAGTCCTCACACGCTGTCTCGGACAATGCTTTAGTGGTCCAAGGAGATTCAAAGCACTTCCCCAATATTGAAACAAAATGTTCTACTTTTGAGCATGTTTTGGGATATTTGAACCAAAAGTTGCTACTGACCATGAGAATAATAGTATGGATAAGAGCAAGGTACGGAAAGTATTTAGAATACCACGGGAGGGCCAGATGGTAACACATCTGATTAATAAATACATATTGCTGAAAATCCAAGTTTGTTTTACGGCCTGTTGGATCTTTCTTCTCTTTCCTTGCCTCCTGATTTGGAACTGTGGAATCTGGGTGAGGATATGTGGCTCTAAGAGGTATGTCAGGTGTCACAGCAGATGTACCAAAGGAAATGTCATTTGTTATCCGCCCATCTTGGTCTTGGTTAGTGGCTGCTTCCATCTTCGGGACTTCAGTGGTGACATCAGTATTTCCTGGTGGCGTGTGTACCTTTGAACTTACAGGAGATGGCAACACTGGCAAGCAGACCACCTGATCTTTGGTAAGTTGCATGGTTCCTGCGAAGATGGCTACCATCAACATAACAACAGCCAGGTAATCCATAAACACGTCCCACCATGGTTTCAGGATTCGGTAAGTTGGCTGAATGTCATTAAGTGAAGCAACTTCTGCAAGGGTAAACATTCCTAGAAAACAAAAAAACAAGACATTACTACCAAGCTGCAAGTGCTAACAGTAAATGAGGGAAAACCTGTTCCAAATTGAAGTTCTCCCATCCAGGATGTATCTTTTTGTCCAAGATAGGTGTGGTTAAAAAAACAAAAGGAACATATATGAGGAAAATGGTCACTTGTTTCTAGTAGAGAGGGTTTTTTCCTCCTAGTATAAGAGAAGAAGGAAAAAAATAAGAATGGCATTCTAGGTAGGAAGTAGTGGCAGGCTGTAGAAAATCTCTGATGGTTATGGTTTAAATCTGGAGTCCCTCCCAAAGGGTGGATGGATCATGGGGGTGAACTAGTCAGTGGACTACTCTGCTGTTGAATTCATAGCTGATGTGCTGTTAGGAGTGGAGCCTAGTTGGAAGAGTAGGGTCACTGGGTGTGCGATCTGGAAAGGTTATCTTCCTCCCTGGCTTTTCCCTTCACTGTCTGCTTCCTGGCCACCATGAGGCGAGCAGCTTTCCTCCACAACAGGCCCTTCCACCATGCTGTTTCTGCAGCTGAGCATACCAATCATGGACTGAAATTTCTGAAACTCTGAGACAAAAATAAACCTTTCCTCTTCTAAGTTCTGGGTACTTGTCTCAGCAATGGGAAAGTGACAAAACAGTAATGGACCTGCAGAGGACAGGAGAGGAGGATGGCATTTTCTGTGAACTAGATGGATTAAAGGTTAAGACTGAAGTTTTGGGATAGGAGAGTAAGGTGATTTCTTTCTTTTTTTTGACTTTCATTTATTAGTACATGTTTGCAGTACATAATGATTATAGTCACCATAGGGAATTGGGGCATGTACTTAACACATTTCAACTCCCTCTTTATTCCCCCACCTGCCACCCCCCTTTTATTTTTCCAACATCAGATTCATTTATTTATCTAATAAGACCTTATGAAGTTAATTAAGATGATTTCTCTTTTGTGTAAATCAACATTGAAGGTTTGTGCATACTGTTAAACTCCTGATAGTATACTTCAGACTTAGTCCAATACCACTTACTAAAGGTGTACTTCTCAAAGATTTGTGTTCCCACATGTATAATAGGGATGACAGCTTCTAATCACTGCTGGAAATTTAAATTATGTAACAACTGCAAGGCTGTTTATGTTAGCTCTAAACACTCTGTTGGATGAGTCCCACAGAGAGCTCAAATTAGGGTCTATAATTTAGGGAGTCTTAGTAATATATACTTGGAATTGATCAATATATATAGCTGAAACTCTGGGCCTTTCATGCAGAACCTATGGAAAGCATGTGGAATGATCAGAGAGCCAAAGACCCAAGCGGGCATGACATAATCAGTGATGCTGCTGTCAAATAAGGACCAGTAAGACATTTGACCTCTATCAAAGCAGGTGACCCTAGCAGCAATGAAAGGAGCACTTGTGACAGACACTTGATAATGTGGTCACTATTCATGACTAACTGGCAGCTTGACAGTAAACTAGTTTTTACAAATAGTAAATTATAAGGACAATCATTCTGGAAGTAACCAAGAAAAACACAATGTTTACAGTGGCAAGTAATGGCAAACGGGCTTCTGTACATGAGCCAAATGTTTATCTTCTCAAATTTGGAAGGTTCAACTTCTGGAAAAAACATTATCATGCCCTATTTTCTCAAGAGATTCTTAGATTTCAATATTAATGAACAGAATGATCTATTTCTTTGAAAAAACAATGAAATGATATGATAAAAAGCAAAACAATAGGATACAAGATCAACACATGAAAATCAATAGCCAAAAAAAATCAATAGCATTTTATACTCAAACAATGAACCCACCTAGAAAGAAATCAGGAAAATAATTCCAATCACAATGGTTTAAAAAAATTAAATACTTAGGGGTTAACCTAGCTGAGGAGGTAAAAGACCTGCATAATGAAAATTACAAAATTCTGAAGGAAGAAATTGAAGAGGACGCTGGAAAATATAAAGATATCACATGCTCTTATATTGGAAGAACTAATATTGTGAAAATGGCAATATTTCCAAAAGTAATCTATAGGTTTAATGCAGTCCCTATTAAAATACTAACAACGTTCTTCACAGAACTAGAAAAGGCAATCTTAAAATACATAGGGATTTAAAAAGACCCAGGATAGTTAAAGGTATGCTGAGCAAAAAGAGCAAAGCTCAGAGTCTCACAATACCAGATTTCAATTTATATTAAAAAACTATAGGGGTTGAGGATTTAGTTCAGTGGTAGGGTGCTTGCCTAGCAACCAAAAGGCCCTGAGTTCTATCCCCAGCACCTCCTGCCCCTCCAAAAAAGCTACAGGAACAAAGACAACATGGTACTGGCAGAAAAACAAAGATGTAGACCAATGGAACCGAGCGAAAGACAAAGAAACAACCCCATGTACTTACAGCCATCTGATTTTTGACAAAGGGACTAAAATATATATACATACTCAGCTATGACATCATCAATGTATTGATCCACTGATATAATGCCACCATGAACCAATCACCTTCTAAAAGGCCTACCTCTGAACACATGAGACTTTTGAGGGATATTTCATACCTAAACCATCCCGTTCTGTTGCTAGTCCCCAAAGGTTCATGTCCATCTTATTATGGAAAATATATTTAGTCCACATCCAAGAGTTGTTATAGTCTTAAAGGTTCCAGCATTGCTTAAAAGTTCAAGTCAGACAATCGCAAGGCCCTGAGTTTGAACCTCAGTACCAAAAAATAAATAAATAAATAAATAAAAGTTCAAGTCAGAGACTCAAGGCAAACTCTTAGCAGTGAGTCCCCGTACAAATCAAAAAGAAAGTTATATTTATCTAACATACAATGGCACAAGTTAAACACTCCCATTCCAAAAGGGAGAAATAAGTAGGTAGAAAGGAAGAGAACCAAAACGAGACCAAAACGCGGAAGGGCAAACATTAAATCCTTTAATTTCATATTTAGCACCCAAGGTATTCAGTGGCAAGATGTGAGTTCCAGCAATAGAAAAGTTAAACCTCTCTTGTCTCAGGGGCCATATGTTCTATCTCACTAACTTGCAGTTTCTCCAATAAACCATTCTTCCTGGTTCTTGGCCCCTCTCCCACACACTGCTTCCTCTACCTGGAATACTTCCTTCGCACTCCTTTCACTAGGCTATCTGGTTCCTGTGGCCTTTCCCAGGAAGCTTCCCGTGTCCCCTAGTCTGAGTGAGTTGCTCCTCCAATGTGGTGGCACAGGACTCTGCACTTCTGACCATCACAGTCCTCATCAATATGGTGTTTGCTTATCTGATTTCCCACAAGCTTTGTGAACCAAGTCAGGGACCATGGTCATCGTCCTTCCAATGCTGGACACATAGAAGGTGCTCAATCCATAAAGAAAAGGTATGAAAGCTTATCATTTTTGACAGCACAAACACTCCATGATCATTTAGTGATTAATGGTTTACATACAGTATCAGGCATTTTATAAACTGAAATGCCACTGCAAAGCAAACTAGGGCCATGTAAAAATAAAACTCTATGCCATGCCTCAGCATAAATATAAAGATGCATACAGCAGAGAAGCTATGGAATCCTTTGTAAAGGATTTTGAAGCTATTTTGAAGCTGTCAAAGCATCAGTGGTGGTTTTCATGCACCTTATACTAAGAACATGTTTTGATCCCAGGAGAAAGAGGCTGATTGCATTCTCAGAGCACAAAGAAAGAATGAAAAGGTTGTGGCAGAGAACAACATAGTACTATAGTTTCACTCTGTTCCACACCTTTCCAGCAAGGGTAATAAAGTTAATTAACTTCAGAACAGCATGCAACAACTCCAAGCTCGACTGAGTTCTTTTCCAGCATGCTGTCTACCCTGCCACCCCACCAAGAGTTTTATGCCCCTGCATATCCTCTAGCCCATTTCTCTTTTCTTTCTGTGAACTCTTACTCTTTAATTCCCAGCTTAAGAACTACCTTTCCTGCAAATTCATACTGTCTAACAGTTAACTGTTTCCAATCCTAGTTTCTTCAATTAGATTGTTTGCTATTTTCCTTCCATACACCAAGTATTGTCCAAGGAGCTTTACATCTGATACAATCCCCTGCTTTTGCACTGCTCGAAATAAGTAGGTGAAAAGTTTAGAGTTTGAGGCTTTTGGGGATCAAAGGAATGGCTCCATTTTCAAAAATGTTATGTAATATAATAAATCCATCAGAATTCCTAAAATGAAGAAAATATGTATTGTTGAGGATGTAGGAGCAATTGAAACTCAAACACTACTGGTGAGAGTTGTGATTTTGCATGACCACACTGGGAAACTTTCTGGTACTGTCTACCGAAATGGAATATATGCACACTCTATAACCTAGCAATTGCACTGCCAAGTATGTACCCAGGACAAACACATACCTATCATAAGGCATGTATAAGAATGCTTGTAATGACACATAATAGCCTCAAACTGGAAACTATTCAAATGTGTATCAGAAGAACAATGGAAAAATAAAATGAAGTAAAACATTAGAATTATTGGTATCTTCTCTAACACATAATTTCTGTCATGTCTCTGTGCCTATACATTTATATTTTTTGGGTCAAAATTGTATTCCCTACTCACTTCACGTTCTCCCAAATTCTTGTTTCAACTTAAGAACCCTCAGTGAAGTCCTCCCAATCACCACATGCAGACTTAGGCCTGCCTTGTCCCGAGACTCTCCTGTATTTTATAGTCACCAAGTCAGGAATTTTCTTAACCTCTCATTGCTTACTGGCCCCCATTAAACTGGGAGCCTCTTGTGGGCAAGGATGACGTATATCGCATCACTGCTGCCCTGCTGCCCCCACCCCATGATGTGGGGCCCATGGCTGGCAATGTCCTTGACTTCTGAGTGAATGTCCTGAAACACTGCCTTCGAGGCAATGGTGATCACATGACCTCATCGCTCTACCTTTCTAACGCCAAAGACAACAGTGAGAAATTCCCTCCTTCAGCAACCAACCCTTTGCTAATACCACAGACACTAGTACACAAAGAAGATTCCTTTAGTTCTCACTTAATTTGGTCAGAGAGGCCATTCAAGCTTCTAAACTTTGTACTACTGGGCAGTAAGAATGCCTAAATCACACGTTATTGTGAGGAGCAACTGAGAGTTTTATTATATAGGAAAGGAGTTTACAAACTATAAAGTGCTGCAAACATGATAAATAAGAGGTGACGTACTCTGGCAGAGAACCTATGCTTTGGCCTTAGATGGGATTTTGAATCTAGACTTCCACAACTTAACTTTATAAACCTGTTTCTTCACCTGTTGAGAGTAAATCACAGCCCTTCAGCAGGCTAGAGCAGTCTATGAAGGCTCAACGGGATTCGGGAAATGTCCCATGTGTACTCCACCTATACACATGCAGCCTTTTGCAGCTGGAATATTGGCCACTAATTAGCTCGCATCTCAAATGCAGGACTTGAATTAGTATGTCCTTTATCCCATTTTTACCCACCAAACCCTGATTGAATGAGACATACCTTTCTTACCTTCCAGGAAGTGGTTTCAAGCATTAACTGAACTAAAGATGCAGTAGCACTTTGAAAAGCAACTTTCATATACTAAGTGTGTATGTATGTGTGTGTGTGTAGGATATATCAAATATACATTCACGTGATACAGTGTATTCAGTAACATTACAATTCTCAGATGACTTTTCAATGAGAAATCAGGTCAGTGAGAGAGGAGATCAGCATCTAGCTGTCTGAACCCTGGTATGGTACCTTGAGATTTCATCTCCTTAGAAAATCAAAACTCAGACTGGCTATAAATCGTAATCGGGAAATTTGTTTTTGTTTTTTTGACCTGAGAAAGGTACAATTAATAAGTATTAGTTGAATATATTCTTTGGGTTCTCCTTCAGTAGATAGCATATCTATTACAAAGGATGTAAAAATTACATTATGAGGAAGTGAAATTCACATTCCAATGCCTTTCTTTGTCAATGGCACAGTTGCAAATCAGCTTAACATTCCTATAAGCAAACACTGCTCATGGAAATCAAGAAAACTATTTTGTACCAGAACTTTTCGAAGGAGGGAAGCTACTGGACTTTGGAAGAACAAAGCTGAAGTAAAAAAATAACAAAAAATTGCAAAATAACAAAAATAACATAAGCGGAAGCAAAAATTAACAGGGATTGAATCTGATTTTTTTCATGCTTATGACCCAGTTGCTGCTTTCTTATTCAAATATATGGTCAAAAGTAATTCTATAACCAATAACCCAGATTCAAAAATTAATGAATCAGTGGGACTTGGTGGCACATGCCTATAATACCACCACTTGGGGAAGCTGAGGCAGGGGGACTGCAACTTTGAGCCCAGGAATTTTTGCAAGACCCTGTCTCAAAAACTAAAAAGGGATGGGGATGCAGCTCACTGGTAGAGTGCCCCTGGTTTCAGCTCCCACTACTGTATACACACACACACACACACACACACACACACACACACACACCAGGTTAAAAATTATATATTTATGTATTATATATTTATATAGTATATATTTAGATATACTAAAGTGTACTGAATTGTACATTTTTAATGTACGAAAAAATAAATGGCTTGCTTAATCAATCTACTAATTTTTTGTGTAGACATGATCTTTTCTATCTCTATGTTCTATAGAAAAACAGTTCTCCGTTTTCAGTCAAACATGGCAAAGCGAGAATACCCAACAGACTGGTGAGAGTTAAAACCTTTCACTGCATAAGTCAAAGGAGGACCAACTCAAAGTTTATATAGAGTCGACAAACTACACAGTTACCACAGACCACCCTACCCCAACATTCAAGACACACATAAACACAAATGTGCATGTACATATAGACTCGCATACACCCAAGTCAGATACCAAGTCACGCTGTTAGAGAAAATAACAAATCCTTCAGCTCCAAAATGGTGAAGAAAGCATGATTTCATTTTTTCCAATAGACTGATTTTATATAACTGTTAGCAGTTATGGATGCTATAGTTATGCCAGATACTTTATTAAAGATACAATTCTAAATACAAATAAAACATACTTTATTAGGGTCACTGTCTCTTAAAAGATTATAAGAAATTATACTTTTAAAAATAGTTCCCAAATAGATGTGGTGGCACATCCCTGTAATCTCAGCTCTCTGAGAGGCTGAGGCAAGATGAACAAAAGTTTGAGCCCTGCCTGGCCAATTTAGCGAGACCCAGTCTCAAAATAAAAAAGTAAAAAAAAAGGTCTGGGGATATAGCTTAGTGTGAAGCTCAGAAGTTTAATCTCTAGTACTGGGGGAAAAAAGTTCCCTTTAATACTATTTTGGTTTAGAGATCTCAAAAATAACTGAAACAAATTTTTATGGGGAAAAAACACCTGATTAAAAAACAGTTTCTTATAGAAAACCTATTATTATCAGATTTCACAATGGGCAAAATCCACCCATTTTGTTAACCACTAAAAGGTTTTGAATAAATCCATTTAACACCTGAAAGAAGAGGACCACAGAAAGTTCAGAACTTGTGAAATACAAAAAGAGCTTTACACAAAGTGTATCTTAGTACCTCTTTTAGGGTTTATCCTGAGAGTACTGCTATTCACAGAGAAAAGTGACTTCAAAGCCAAAGAACAAAATTCTAAATATATGTTAATAGACCTAAGGCAAACTACCTTAGGAATTAACAAAAATATGTTAATCTGCTGCCGTGAATTTCTTGCTTTTTGTCCTAGCTCTCAGTTCTAAAAGTCAAGGCCTATGTTTGCGAGCATGAAAAGGAGACCTTATGCATGGAACAATACAAAGGGGGCTCCAACTCAATTTTATTTCACAAAACCTCAGAATTCCTCTACGAATTATCACTGGCATTTCCTTAACCAAGAAGTCAGGACTCGAAGTTCACAAATGCTTTAGTTCCTATAAGCTCCCCTTGGTATGACACCTTCCACTAAAAACATTATTTCATTTAAAAGTATATAGAGTACTCTCTTTGTGTTAAATATAAGCTTTGGAGATTAAAGAAGGGAATAATTTAAAATTATGCTTTTATTATGAAAACATCTTAGAGGAAACAAAATGAGCAGGGCATGATGGCGACAGTCTGACTGGTCCCTCAAAGAAGGCCCGGCAGCTGACAGATCTCAGCAAAGGTTTGAAAGAAAGCCATTCCAAGCTGAGTGGAGTCGAACCTTTATAATCTTACCCTTCTCTGGTTCATGAAGTAGCTAGAGATTTCTTTTCTGCTTTTGTGATGAGCTACATCCTCACTCCTTTTTAATTTTGAGAAGGGTGTCACTAACTTGCTGAACTGCCCAGGATAGGCTCCAATTTGCGATGCTGCTTCCTCAGCCTCCCAGAGCGCTAGGATGACAGATGCAAGCCCCCACATCCGGCTGGCATGAGTGATTTGTAAGTGTAGCTCTGCTTGTATTTCTAAATTCCTATCTGTAAGATGGATACCTCAAGTCCCGAACTGACAATTTTCTCTTCTGTTTACTCACCTTGCCTATTTTCTCTGGAGTATGTATGGCACATGCCTGAAACTGGGCTAAGAAAAATGCCCTAAGCAGCTTTCCACGGATCCACATGCTTGCCACATTCTCCACCAGTTGTCTGTGGGACAGAATGCCCAGCTCATCACAGAACCACGGACACTGGATCCGGACAGGGACAGTGGGGAGCTACCAATCCTTATTCCTTGTGTGTGTGTTAGGGATGGCTAGAAAGCACCTGAATGCCTCAACAAAGTGCTTATCCTACTAACCCTCAAACACTTTTCAAAGGTAGAAAGACAAACTGGGCTTGGTGACACAGACTGGTTGGTAATCCCAGCACTCTAGGAGACTGAGGCAGGAAGATTCCAAGTTTGAGCCCAGACCGGGCAACATAGTGATTTAGCAGGACCTTGACTCAAAATAAAAATAAAGAGCTGAGGAGTGTAGCTCAGTGAGAAGGCCCTGGGTTCAACCTTCAGTATCCCCCCACCCAACAATACAAACTAGATACTAATACAAACTCTACTCCTTTGATAGGTAGCTTATTTAGTTGAATGAAAGGACTCCTTGGTGTGGGGACTGAAGCCATTAGGAATAAAAATTAATGCAATGTCAGATAAGGTTGTTCAAGACACTTGCACAACCTCAGTTCTGGCTCCTTTCCTCCTTTCCCAAGTGGTGCGAATTCCTCCCCTAATGGGCGGTGAGTTTATCTGCTTGTCCCCAGGGTGTAGCACAAAAGAGGCACTTAATAAAGGTTTGTTAGCACACTGAATCAGGAAGACCTACAACAGCATTCAAGGAGAGCACTCTGAAGGCACTGAGTCTGAACCAAATGAAAAGGTCACTGTTAATTACACCAAAGTAAAAAGGATCAGCTCTGACAGGCATTTTCAACATCCTGTATGACAACACATTAAAGCTCTTTGTAAGAGGTTATTCTGAAGCTAACTCATTCTAATAGACTGTGTGTGGGCAGTTTGGCTCATAACAAAGTATTTTAATATGGAAAGCAAGACAAAGGTAAGCGTGGGCATATCTCCACTAGATTGGACTCCTGATAGGAGGCAGGTGATAAGCCGGCATGACCACTGGGGCAGAGGCAAAGGGGACACCTCAGCACACAACAGGTGGTATAGAAGGACAAGAGGAAGCCGCTCCAGACGGGAAGTGCCCTTAAGCTTAGCAGGCTGCCTCCTCCTCCTCATTCAACATGTGGTGTTCTGCCCTTTGGAACAGGCTGGCAAAGGGGCGGGGACTCTGACTGAGGGTGACCCCGAGATAGTGGACAGTGTCCCATCTACTGTGTTATGTGCACAGGGTACTACAGTCAATAAGCAAAACACAACACTGTGTCCAAGTATCTATCACACAAGGGCCTGGTGCATGGTAAACACCCAGTAAAAGCTATCTGTTACTACTCACTATAAAACTTCATCTTTAATGCCTGGTACTAGGGGTGCTTTCCATGATGAATTGATACAAAGAGCCACAGAACCCAGATGTCCTCTACTTGGCTTTGGCTTCTGCAAAATTCACCCACATTTTATATAGTTGTTAGAAACTTTCACTTCTTGTCTAAGTCTTCACTTAATTATTTACTTATTTATTGCTCCATCCAATACTGTACTGTACACTCAGGTGTTAACTCAATGCAAATTCCAGGAGAAACTTGGTGAACAAAATCAGACATATTTCCTCTCTGCCAGAATTCAGGGGAAGCGGCTGGGGATTTAGCTTAGTGGTTAGAGTGCTTGCCTTGGAAGCACAAGGTCCCAAGTTCAATCCCCAGCACACAAAAAAAAGGAATGTGGGGGAAGGAAATACTCATCTCACTGGATATATGAACGAAGCCGTCATTGTGAAGCACTACCAAGAGAGGAGGAGCAGCTGCTGATATTCCACGCGTGAAAGCGGCATAGAGGGCAGAACTCCATTTTCATACAGGCTCTCTGAAAAGAATCTGCACTACTTTCGTATCTCTCATTTTCGTTCTTAAAGAGAACTTCTTTAATGTTTAAAATTCTGATTTTGTAAAGCCTGGATCCCTCCCCTGGCTGCACAGAAATATGAAAATGGACAATGTGGGGATTCCAGGGCAGGTTTTCTGAGGAAGTCACAGTTGTGGTAAGGTATGAAGAAAGAGTGTAGAGGAAGGCTGACCCGAACATACAAAGGCTGGCCTCATAGACAGCGGGAGCAGAGAATATGAGTTTGGACACACTGCAGGCCCTGGAGGCCGAGTCAGATCTTAGCATCGGAGGGCAGTAGGAAGATGCTGATGTGTTTTTAGCTGTGGGTTGTTGGAAATCAGATTTGTGTCTCTTTATGAAAAGATTACTCTGGACTTCCTGTCCAGATTTGTGAGTGAAGATGTAAGATTAGGAAGGCTGCTGGAGGCAAAGGAGATATGTAGCAGTTACAACCAGGCTATGGAGTAAATGAATTGTTTATGGAAGCTAACTAGCTTCCAAAGGAATAACAAGACTCTATAATGATGGATGGCACTGATTGTGAAGAGGAGGATAAGGTGTCAAACAGGACCCCCAGGTTCCTTTTTATTTTCTATTTCATTGTTCTACTCCTTGTTCTTCTACTCTGATTTACATGGTTTTATTATAAATGAATTTTTCCACAACCCCTTCAAATTTCTTTAGAAGTAGGGAGCCTACACATAGCAAATAAAAAATAATAAGCCCTCACAGGCTCGGATTAGAAATATATCACGAAATCTATAAACTTAGTGGGAAAAATATTATTATACGTTATTAACACACAAGTGATTGATAACTATTCTACCCCAACAATTCTAGAGTAAAACATACTTTTTAAAACTCAAAATATTTAAATTTGTTTTTATGTATATTTAGAAAACACATACATACTGCAATATAATCAAAAGGGAGCTAGTTTAAGAATTTTACAGTCAAAGCCTATGATTATTCAAGTTAACAGAATGTAGTTTCTGGAATAACTAGACACCAGTAAAACAAAAACAGAAACATACGCAAAAAAGCTTCTTCATTAATTTGTTTTAGGCAGACAGGAAAAGCCAACATAGTTTCATTCTTTATGAGGTTTTCTTTAGATCAATGTCAAGAGGAGTTTACATTTTATAAGTAAACATTGGCCGAGAAATACTGTAATAGCGAGTGTGGTGCTGTGCAAAGATACAAGGTAAGAGAATTACAGTCATGGTGAACTTTTTAGAAAGTGCCCAAACTGCAACCCAAAACCCACTCACTTATCACAAAGTGCCAACACTGCAATTAAATCTGAATACTGAGGTTTTAATTTAGAAAAAACAACTCACACATGAACATCTCTTGTTTTAAAAGCAAAACACAGTATGTGTATGTTACAGATTTGTCACCACTGTATTAGGATGAAACCAAATACTTTAATCCCGTATAAGATAGTCAACAAATGGCATAATTTATACACAACCTCGAGTCTCTTGTATTGAGCTAATCTGAAACAGAATTTCAAATTGGTAGCATAATAGATAAGAACACAGCCTTAAGAGTTAGCTTGCCTGAGATTTCCCATCTTTACCTCCTACCAGTTCATCTATAAAACAGAGCACAGGTAATGCCTCCTACTGCTGTGTAAACTTGGGCCTTACGTCTCCTCATCAATGATATGGGAATAAGACACCACTGTGACAAAGCACACACACTGTTTCCACACCAACCACTACCTGAAATGAGCTTGGGTGTCCAGACACATTGAGGAGAACCTAGGATTTGGCACAAGGTGGTAATGGAGAGTGAAAAAATAGGATGGTGAAGGCTGGGGTGTGGGTAAGAAGAAAGAGAATAGAAAAAAAATCAAGAAAACTAAGTGAGAAGACTTTAAGAGAGTAAAGGTATAAATCAAAAACAGTGGTACCTTGGTTCACAAACTTAATTCTTTCTGCAATTCTGGTCACAAAGCAAAATGGGTGAGAACCGAATCAAATTTTCCCATAAGGTCGACATTGGACCTAATCATTCAATTTGATTCAGTTCTTGTCCAATCAACTTTGATTCAGTTCAGTTCTTGTCAAGGTATCAGTGTAATGCAAACTTTAAGGTCAACCAAGATCCTTAAAAATCATACACAGCCTTTGACAATACAATCTGTCACAGTGAAATTCATTATTAACATTAGGAAACACCTCAGAGTTAACTAAAAATTCTTCCAAAGGGCTAGCCTTTTATTTTTTTATTTTTTGGGGGTGCTGGGGATCGAACTCAGGGCGTTGTGCTTGCTAGGCAGGCACTCTACCACTTGAGTTAAATCCCTAGCCCTGGGCTGGCCTTTTAAAGTAACACACAGCCTTATTTTTAGAATTAGGGATAAATTGGTAAACTTGGCTAAATACTACGTTTCTCCCATTTAAAAAGATCTGATAAAACAAAGAAGTGTGTGTGTGTTTTTAAATTCAATTTGTTTAATCTTGTTGCTAAGTAATTCTGAGAGGACATTTAACTGCAAGTCCTTCATGGTCATCTCCCTCTCCCCAAATTATATAAATTACTGGAGTTTTAATAGCCATGGTTATGACAGAAATTACTAATGCTAAGAAATATTCAAGATTAAGGGTGGGGATTTAGCTCAGTGATTAGAGTGCTTGCCTTGTAAGCACAAGGGCCTGAGTTTGATCCCCAGCACCACCAAAAAAAAAAAAAAAAAAAAAGAAAGATTAAGGGTGACTTAATCCATTCATCAATTTACTTCACACACTACACACTGTGTTATGTACTCAAAATTTGTGGTTGAAGGTAATTTACCTTGCCCACAAGTCTAGTCTTTATCTAGACTCCACAAAACATTTTTTGTCATGGCACTATCAAGCTAATAACCACGCACATTTTCAATAAATGTTTGATGGAGGCAACCCACAAGGTTCTGGGCACATATAGAGTCTTTGTGCTCAGGAGCTTAAAGATCTGTTTAAACTTACCTTAAATATTCTGGGAAGGATGGAGCAAGGACCACCATTCTGCCTAGAATTATTAAACAGTACTAATATCTAAAATAACAATAATGTATATATCAAGAAGACTGATCATGGAGACCAGCAATATGCAATAAAAGTAAAGACATAATTCACTATTTTAACTGGAATGCTTTTGAGAAGGACAAACGCTAAACAAGATAAGCCATCAGGACAAGGTACAAACATGGACTCTTCCACGAAAGGCACGAATTATTGTCATCCACATGGGCTAGAAACATCTGATGCCATATCTAAGACAGATGTACAAATAAAACCTGGATTTTTTTAGACATATAATTAATCTGTAGACAGCATATATTTCAGTAATAGTCCATTCTATGTAGTTAATATCTCAGGTTAGTCTTCATTGCTTTATGAATAGTGACTGGCTTTTTATCATGGCAGTTTGTTGCACAGTGCAGTTATTTTTTGATAAGATGTCTTGAATTAGAAAGATGAAATAGACATAAACCATCTAAACAGCACTTCCGTGTGTATGTTTCATATATATGTAGAAAATGATAGTCTTTGCACTGCCTAAAGTAAGGAAAAGCTGAAGCAGCCCACAGCTGGAGGATGCCCTGTACCAACCACGAAAAGATCTCTACTTCAGCAAGCAGGTACTCATCCTGTTACTGGTGTGCTAGGGAGCACCAGCCAGGGAATTAATGCCAAGTATGCAACACACTGAGAGATAAGGCTGATTTACACATCTTGAGTGAAGAACACATGATGGCAGGAAAAGAATGATAATGCCTTCACTAAGAAAGAGAATAGTCAATATTCCCCATCAGGAAATATTTTAAAGATGGTGATAAAATGACACCAAAATCACTAAGTTATGAGTGATGAAAACAACAACAGAAACAAAACAGAAAAAGTATGAGCAATGAAACAGACCAAGTGTAGAGAAAAATTCCCTTTTACAAGTCTGTATACAGTATATGCTCATGGATCTCATGCCACAACTTCCACCACAAATGCCCTGGCAGGATAAGAGCTACAAACTATCTTCTTCTAGTTTAACTCTTCATGTCACAGTTTTCTGGAAGGGAGAGAGAAAAAAAAGAGGTAGTGAAACCTTTTATCTCTATATAGCAACTGTTGAAACTTTGAGGCTAGTTCCAGTTGGGTTTGAAGAAAAGCAAAGCAAAGGAAAACAAAACAACCCCCCTCATCCCATTTCTTCCCAGGTTACTTTTTAATCGAAGCAGTTCTTCGTTTTTGTCCACAAAGACAATTTAGTATACCCCAGAAACCATTCTCCCGATCTACTTTGTGGTAACACACACCTACCATGACCACACAATTTAGCTGGATGCGCTGGTGCCCATCTAGAGATAACACCTCGCAGTCTCCTTTACAACCAGATAAGACCACACAGCCAGACCAACAGGGTGCATGTGTTTCAAGTTCAATGTCCTGGTAACCTCCACCAAGATTAGGTTATTTGATTTCTTTTCCTTTTTTATAGTTTATAAACACCCTCTTTATAGTTAATCCTTATTTGTAATGCAAATATTTCTATAATACTACTGGAAGGGCTTAGAGTGAAAGAAATAAACGTTAAAGTGTTCTATATGAATAATTAAACAAAAATTTATGAATAAAACAATTCGTTATTAGAATAAATTAGTACAATATAAAATCATTAATATAAACATAGAGCAATAGTAACTGTAACAATGTTAATAGGGTAGGACCTGTGAAAGACAAAATGCACTGGACAATTAGGGAAATATTTTTCTTCAAGTTGTTGCAAAAAACAAAACAAAAAAACCCTTCATTAATGTGCGCTGTCTCAAAGAAAAGGAGAGGACTTGGAGTTTCAGAGGCAGGTAAACAAGGAAGTCATCTGAGTCTTACAGAATCAAGAGGAAGGATGGAGAGAGGTCTCCTCGCAGCACACTGGACAGCAAGGTAGCCCTTGGTGGGTTCCCAGAACACAAGAGGGTGGCACTGAGGAGTTTGGGGAAATTAAAGGATTTTTCCAGGAATAGGATTCAGAGAAACTATGATGCTGTCGCACTGGAATCAGAAGTGGGCAAGTAAGGAAACTTTGAAGGGTTTTAACGTGTGGAGCAATGAGAGCACTGATCCATTTTTAGCCTGTAAGCCCAGCAGTCGAGAGGCTAAGGCAAGAGGATCATCACAAGTTCAAAGCCAGCCTGGGCTACACACAAGATCCTGCCTAAATAAACAGAAAAAAAAAAAAAACCAAAACAAACAGAAACAGAATTCTACCAAGTGTGTGAAAGTGGGACTGGAGATGAGTGGAGGTAGGGAAATGAATGAGAAGACTACGTTAGTCAAGAGGATTTCCAGGTAAATTCAGTTTCTGTTTGGATACCTAAGAATGATGTAATAAATTTAATCAGAGAGAGCCACGTCACCTGAATGTCAAGAGGAGGGTCTGGGACAGAATCTGGTCTATGGCTGACAGGACATGGAAGATGAGACCATCTGAGGATAGAAAAAGGTGAAAGGCCCAATTCTGGGGCTCACTAACACTTAGGGACAGGGAGAATGAAAGGACTCAGCCTAGACAGAAGGAGGAAAGGGCCAGAAAAGGAGGAATGAAACTAGAAGAAAAGGCCAGCCTGGGAGCCACAGCAAGGAGACCCTTCAGGAAGAGTGGCAGTAGGCAGCAGCACACAGCACAGAGAGGGCAGGACTAAAACCGACTGCTGGGTCTGGAGTGGAGGCCACTGCAGAGGGACGAGGGCACTTTCAGTGAAGAATTCTGTCTTGAAGTGGGCAAAGTGCAAGTGAGAAAGTGAACATTCCCTTCTGAAAAACTTACCTGGAGAGAAAAGCAAAGTCTGGGATGAAAGGCAGAAGGGAAAAAAGCAGGGTTGATGGAAGGATATAACTTTTAGGATGGGAAAGGAGCAGGGAGGAAGAAATTGAAAACTAGGTGAGAAAGTGCAGAGACGTTTTTCAGAGTTTGTACATAAAGTCAAATCATATACTTTCTGTAAACGAGTATAAGAATTAGTAGGTATGAAGATTAAGGAATTCCAATTCCTATGGAAGTTACTAAACAGTGTGGACATAGGATGTTTGCTTTTCCCTTCAGTGAGTTGGTAAACATTAACCTTGCTGACCAACACCTTACTCATCCCGTCGTAAAACTCTGCAGTCCTTTTTGGGAAAGTCTGAAGGAAAACAAGGTGCCTTTGCAAAATGATTCCACAACCCATGTTAACACAGCACCTCCCACCCGCCCCACCCCTGCCAAAACCCCAGTGTACAGCACACCGCCATAGGAGTAGCCAGCAGTGTCAGACTTTCTTACTAACCCTGAAACTCCCCGGCACTCAAGTCAGCACACACTGAAAGGAAGGAGTTGGGAAAAGAAGTATCTATTATTCCTAAGGAAAGTGTCAGTGACTTAAGCAGCTTCATTTATTTCTGATTTCCTTGGCTACACTATGGAGGGGGAAAAGAGGAGGTAAGGGGGTGAGGTGCCATGTGTGGCTGATGCCTTCACATGGCAAGTCTTGGGCTGTTCTGTCTTGGGCTGTTCTTACCCCTCAACACTGAAGCTACAGCAGCAGACATGCAGGGAAGCTAGGAAGAAAACAATCCCTGTTAAGAACCAAGCACTTTCACACTTGTGTTCTCCAAATGTCATGGCCACCATGCGCAGCAGCATCACGGTTCCAGTTTTACTTAGAAAGTCGGAGTAATTTGACCAAGACCACATGGCTAACATATGTGGACCAGGATGCAAACCCAGATTTGATCAACCCTACCAAGCTCATAGCTGCCTCCTTCAGCTTCTTTTAAGCTAGTGTGGTTAGCTCAAATTAGGTTCCCAAAACTTACAAATCTTTAGAAGGAGCCCTTGACGAAGGAGACAAAATGCTACCGCAGGACACTAGGATCAGCGTCTAAAACAGGAAACTACAACTCACAATGCAACTGCCATTTAATGACAACATCACCTGTCTTTATCATCACCTCAGTTTTTAAAAAGCGCTTCCACAGATTCCAATGATTCGGGTCCTTACAAACTGCTGAGAGACAAAGGCACAATAGCGACTTCATTTTATAGTCAAGAAACTGTTGCAACACTAAGACCGTAAGGATGGCGGGATGGAAGTTACAATCAGAGAGACCCATAACATCACATACATGAAAACGGCCTCAAACGAGTGCTACAATCTCAAATTTTCACTTCTCCGTAAGTGGCAAAAAAAAGTCAGGCCAAATGGTCAGTGTAAGCTCTTCCTTAGATTTAGGTTATGGAGAGTACCTTTTTATTCTGAATTCATTCAATATTAACTGTAACTGCAATTCTCATTCTCAAAGAGTAAATAACTCATGGAGGTCACTCAGTTCAGAAATACAAAATATGTATTGGTTACCCCCTGTGAACAGAGTACTACCTTAGCTAGTATTTATTAAAGGAGGGGTCAAGGAGATTGAGTATATCTGTTATATTCTCAAAATTCTACTTTTCCAAATAAATTCCCTTTAGTGCTTCTGAAAAGATGTACCATCTGAGTCACATAAATGTTCTGTCTCTTAAATTAAGAAATGAAAAAAAGGTGGCATTAGCAAAAACATTTCTACCTCTTACTTTTAGCTAGTCACTGGTTACATAATCAAACTCACCAAGCTGCATTCTAGTAAGCTATACCTAGTGACCACTTGTAAACAACGATGTGTGAGGAGGACATACTGTATTTCTTAATCGACTCTAGTCTTTCTTCACTACTGACACAATCAGAAGAAGGGAAAAAAAACCTAAACAAACAAAAATCTAGACAAGCATGGCCTGAGAGACAGTAATACCACAGATAAATTACAGTTCTGCCCTAAATCAGTACTGCCATCAACCACACAGAGAGCTTTCTGCCAGTCAGATTTGCCTTAATTGGTTTTCATTCTGTTGTTGAAAAAAACAGAGAGCTTGAGCCATCCCAGGCAGCATCCTGGGAATTTCTCTCACAACACTCCTTACAGCTCCAGTGAGTACATCTAGTTTTTAAGGAAATACTAACAAGGAACAGGTTGAGGGTATTTTCCACCAGTTAAAAATAAAGCATTCTACTCTTTAAAAAAATAAATCTCAGAATTATAAGAACAGGAAGCAGCAGCTGGATTTATCAGCCTTCATTTCCGCTGAGAGTTGCAGTAAGGAACTCCCCATCGAGATGAATCCATGCTGAGGCTCATCCGGCTGGGACCCGCAGCCCACATGTGGCGACTGAGGACAGTCCAACAGCAGATGGTGGCTGGTCACTTTGAAATCACAGTCTTTACCTTACAGAACTTTCAATGTCCGAACATTTTGAGAAAGTGAAAACTCAGACTAGCACCGAAACACACCTGGTCTTGTCTCTCACAAAGCTGTGTCCCTCTTAGGCCCACCCCAGGGCTTTCAGGGGCCTCGGACAGCAGGAGACAGGGACTCTGTTCTGGTGGCTGGACTGGAAAAGCAGCAAGGGAGTTGGGTGGGTTCCAGGCTTCTTTCAGCCACCTGTGAATGGCAGCTGAAATATTTAATCCTGCTGAGCCTTAGTTCTCATCTGTGACCTGGCAGTGCGATCACCTGTTTCACAGGGGTTGATGAAAAGTCAATGAGATGCTAAGTGTGAAATACTCTGTACATCACATATAAGTAAAAACAGACTAGGATAACAGCAATATGTGGACTTATGTAAGGGTTCTATCAATTCCAAAGCTTTCACAAATACTATGATTTCATTTGATCTCCAAAATGATACAGCAGGACCAGTGACAATGGCATTATCGTCATCACTGTCGAGGTCTTCATCGTTTCACAAAGGAACTAGTCTAGAGGTACATGGAGGGAAAACTGAGGCCTAACTCTTTAGCAAGTGTTCAGATAATTTGAAAACTGGCAGCATGTGAGTGATAAGTATGAGACGGGGTTACGAAAGCCACTCACATTTCAGGGCCGTTACTCTGGGCATGTGCCTTCACCTCTCAGGCAACATGATTCATCCACTTGTCACTAGGCTGATGGCAGACAAAAATAAATCAGACTTGGTTCCAAATCTTTAAGAACTCACTTGGAGGCAAGGGTGGGGGTGGAAAGAAGTGACATATAAACAGATTAATTACAAAACTGTATTTACGTAAAATACAGGGTATGAACAAAATGCTGTGGGATCACAGAGCAGGAAATGACTAACTTTGTCTGGGGGACTCATGGAAGAATTCCTCTTATTTGTAAACTGGGAAAAGAAGGAAATCAGACTACAAATTTGTCAATGTTTGTTTTGGTGCCTAAAATAGAAAACTAGGTTTAAAGAGACGTCAATAAGCTCAATAAAGACCACAACTGCTCTTACCCATCTCCTCACAGGCAACGAATATGTCATTTAAAATAACTTAAATATCTTAAGTGTTGGAAAAATGTACATTCTTTAATGTGGTGGGATCAGAAATCTTTGTATTTTAGAAAAATGATATATAGTGCTTTTCAAGTGACTGCATCAGCTGGGCACAGTGGTTCATGTATAATTCCAACACTTGGGAGACTGAGGCAGGAGGATCACTGATAGTTCAAGGCCAGCCTGGGACTACATGGCGAGATCCTGTCTCAAAAAACAACAAAAAAGTGACTGCGTCAGGGTTCTGAGAGTTTGGCAATTACCTAAAAGCAAAAGTGAAGAAGGAAGGATGTTCACAGTCCTACAAACTTCCTTTTATTCTATTGTTTCATTTTTTAAAATTTTTCTATTGTTTTAATATTACCTTTAAAGCAGTTTATACTACTTTAAAACTCTAATAATTTGATGTAACATGAAAGATGCAAATTTAGTCACTCAACGAAAAACTTAGGCAATTAAGTAACAAAATTATTTTCATTTTTTTTCTCATTGTGTTCACACAGAATTTTAGGGAATTATTTGGACTGTTCACAGGGTTTTATTATTATATAGTACCTTTCAGAGGAAGTGGATTACATCGATAAAAATGAAACTTCTATGAATCAAATTTCTGTAAATTAAAATCATGTTTTAATTGGCAATATTAGTAGCACTCGCTAAACCAAAAACCCCTCTGTATTTAAGATTTATTATTTTAAGCATCACTCATCACTTGCTTTAAACCAACATCAATTCTTCCTGACTCGGGGCTTGTGGTTTTTATCTTAGTCAATAATGTGTAGGTTCAGGCCTCAAAATTAATCACTAAAACTTGCTGCTGTGAAAGTGCTTACCAGAACCTCAAAAGAACAAAGAGAAAGGGGGATTGGGGAGAAGGGTATATATCACAATTATTATGTTCTGGAAAGAAAGAGTTTTGTTTTTTTTTTTTTCTCAATACAAAACAAGTTTGCTTTGTGACCCTTCTTAACACTTTATAACATACCCATAGGAAATGAGGCATAATAATTCAGGCTATAATTTACTGAGATTCAAGTATGTTGCTGGGACATTCAGGGAGAGGTTTTACAAGACGATTTTATTTAATCAGTTCAAATTCTTGAAGTAAATTAGGTGAACAATAGACTGAAGCTTAGAAATATTAAGTAATGCCATCAGAAAGTAATAGAGCTAAAACGTGACAGTCGAGGAAGCGAAACTAAACTAAATATACATGCACACAGACACGCACGCACACAGATAAACACAAGGGGATGAAGGAGGAGCACAAGGAAAGGTACTTTTTCTTTCTTTCTTTTTTGGTGGTGGTAGCGACTACACCAGGGCCTCGCACATGCTAGGTAAGCCTGCTACTGAGTTACACGCCCAGCCCTGTTGCTGTTGTTGTTGTTGTTTTTTTAAACTGTGAAGAATGAATGATAGCAGAAAAACTAGCACTGGCTCCAGACTGGCCCTAACTTACTTTAAATGAATCCATTTCTGGCACTAAGAAAGAAATGGCTGATCTCGAACAAGTTTTAGAAAACTAAAGCAAATAAACAAAAAACAAGCATTATATTTAAGAAAGAATTCTCCTTCCAAACAACTACCCTTTTCTTCTTTATTTTCTTTTTTAAAAACATCTATTGTTTGCAGGTTGTTCAAGTAATCATTTTAAAGAAACACAAGAAGATATTCAAGTGATTTTTTTTTCTTTTCTTTTTTTTTCAGCACTGGGGATCGAACTCAGGGCCTTGTGCTTGCTAGGCAAGTGCTCTACCACTGAGCTAAATCCCCAAACCCAAGTGATTCTTGACAAGGGTATTAGTTTCATTCACTTAATTCTTCAAATCAGAAATTATAAATGCTAGGATATAATAAATTTATAAGTGTTTGGTGGAATATGGTCAAGAATTTAGATATACACCTATAGGTACAGACGAAAGGGCATACCAGCTGTCATTTAACCAACTTTATAATCAAAATTAATTATAAACAAAAAGAAAAAAGTGATACTGTAACATTTTATAGGAAAGGTTTGTCTAGGATACGGTTCAACCTTCAAATAATTCAATGCTATTCAGTATATTTGGGGCACCAGGATCTCTACTCAGAAAACAGAAGAATAAAATTCATTCATTCCTTCTTTTATCTGCCCAGTTATGCTACATGATGTTCTGGTATACTTGGCAGAGATTTACAGTTCCTAAATAACCTGGAGGCTACAAACTATTCCAGTTACAGGTTTTTAGACTGTCTTGCCTTTTGCCGTCTTTGTAATATTAAGATAATACAGGTGGGAGGTTGGGGATTTAGCTCAAGTGGTAGAGCACTTGCCTAGCAAGTGCAAGGCTCTGAGTTTGATCTCCAGCACCCAAAGAAAAAAAACAAAACAAAAACAGGTGGTCCATGCACCAGGAGAATTGTTACTTCACGCTTCCACAAAAGAAAATTTAATAGTTCATTCTCCTAGGGTAACTTTATGATTAAGGTAACTCTGTAAACACTAGGCTATTCTGTCAGAAACTATACTTAAAGCTGATTCCACTTCTCCCACACAATTACTTCTACGGGAAGAACACATGAGAACTTCAAGTTCTATCTCCAGTAGAAATAAAGAGCATTCTAGCAGGATTCTAAGTTCCCATGTTGACACACTGCGGGATCCCAGCAAGGACAATTAACATCTCTAGGTCTTTCCGGTTCCTTATTAGCAAAAGGAGAAGCCTATATTAGATTGTCCTTCAGGATCCTTCCTGATCCAAAGTTCTAAAATTTAGTTCACACTTAAAATCCAAATTCGAATGTGCTCTTTGTTTTTCATGCCATTCCAAGGCAGAATTTCCTGGGTTCTCTGAGTTTCCACACTACTTTATTCTCAGTTCATTAGGATAATCATTAGGATATAATTATCGTTTACCCAACAGATCGTTATTTCCTAGAAGAGACTGTCTTACTGATCTTTGTATATTTGTCATCTAACAGTTAGATTCTACCTGTCTAGTATACAAAAGATACCCTACAGGGGCTGGAGATTTAGCTCAATGGTTAGAGTGCTTGCCTAGCAACCCCAAGGCCCTGAGCTTGATTGCCGGCACCAAAAAAAAAAAAAAAAAAAAAAAAGACACCCTACAAATGTTTGTGGCATAAACTTTTCAAATTGCAATTACAAGTGTTCATTTAGTATTTCCCTTTGTTGGAGTCCTTGGTTATATTAGAAAGATATACCAACATTTTTATCTATACAGTATTTGCAGTTAATAAACAGGGCAGATCATACAATGATAAACATCAATATGAGTTTAGTGCATTTTTTGTAGTAAGTTCATGTGTGTAATACATTTAAGGAAAAACATGCTCTTTGGTTCTTTAAAGATTGCTAAGATCCTTTGATGCTGCACTATTTTGTGAGTCACCTTGTGGAGGTTTAACATTTTGTGATTCATCTTGTAGAGCTGTAACATTCTTTTCCTCCTTCGTTCCTCCTGTAAATTGTGATCATGAACTGTGTTGTGCTCAGTTATGCTTGTGCGTGTGTGTGTGCGCGCGCGCTCCTTTTTGATGGATTTAACTATTCAAGAGAGAACTGATCACACGAGGGCAGATCTGATCCAGAGCTGGAAAAGACTAAAATGCTTGAAGGGAGAGAAAGAGAAAAGAGATTAAGGAAGGTTAACAGCAACAATAAAAAAATTTTAACTAGGTGGCCTAAACAGTGAGGTTAGATAAGGCCAGGGGAGAAAAGAAGTAAAGATGTATGTGTTTTGGCTTCCAAGTGTTTAGTTTTCAAGTTCTAAAACAGAATTTCATGTAACACTCGTCTGTTCTGCAGTACTTACTTTCTTAGTTCATGCACATCCCTGGTGATGAGGAACAAAAGGGAGTGAAGGCTGCTGGCACTCGGCAGAAAGGCACAGGGGAAGACGGGAAGCCCAGCACCGAAAGATGGACAGGAGGCCCCTTGGGGCCCTTTGTGTTCAACATGACAAATCACAACACCCTTCCTGTAGGAATAAACGCTAGCACATTTATTTGGAAGAGCTCGATTTTCCCGCTCTGCTGTTTCTTATAAAGTACCACTTGAATTAAGATGAGCTGGGTCACATCGCTGGGCTCCACCCACCTATCCCTTTCTAACCTACAGAGGAGTGTGAGAAAGTGCAGCTGAGAAGCTGGAGTGCGGAAAAGCAAGCTAAATGCAGCTCGGAAGCCCCTACCAGGAGGCTGAGCCCCGATGACTCAGCGGGTGAGAGCTGTGACCCTCACCTTCTGGAGTTCCTACTCCAGTTCTCACCCAGCGCCTACTACAAACGCACACACGCCGGCTGGTCTTATCCAGCTGAGGACAACACGGAGTGGCCATCACGACTTGGCACCACACACAGGCAGCTGTTTGGCAGGTCAGCCCCAGGTTCTCGGTGACAGTGAGCTCCCAATTGTTTGGCTGAGAACAGCAGCGAAAAGGACAGGTGCCACGGGCAAGCAGACACCTGGCCAATCATGATCTATTTTAAATTCTATAAAACTGTTTTTGGGCTAGGGCCCAGAAACTGGGGAAAATAAAAAAACACAGGCGAGGTGGGGCGGGACTGTGGGTTCTGTGGGCAAAGCATTACAGATCATCTTCCAAAGCTAAACCATCGGCAATGGTAGTAACACCGAGCTCCCTGCAGTGACATCAGCGCTCTGCTCTGTCCTTGCACTTGCTTCTGCTTGAACTGACTGCTGCTGTGCAATGTATTCTGCTTGTGTTTAGGGTAAAATTCACCTTTGGGCTATGTCGTGTTCACCACCACCTGTCTGGCAGGCAGTGCTATTGGGTATCTTATGAAGAACTGTTCAAGTCCTGTTTGAGTCAAATAAGAACTGGTTCTTTAAAGGTGTTTCGGGTGTCAGAAGGGGGCCAGAAGTGAGAAGCGATGGGTGATAGTTAAGACACCAGGGAATACTGTGGCTGCTGCAGAAGTGCGCACGCACGGCAGTCACAGCCCTGGCTAAAGCTGTGAAGGACAAACTGGGGTTCCGTCACGGCTATCCTGATGCCTGTCTTTCTCCTCACTGAAGGTGACCGGGGCCCAGTTCTCCTCTACCTTGGCAGGTGTTAAGGCCAGAGCATAATTGCTCTCCTCTTGTTACACCATCTGGAAGGAATTCCCTTAAGAATCTACTTGGCCCGTCTCCCTACCCCTAAGTCCCCCTCCTTCCTATTTTCTCTTTGGCGCTGGCCAGCCTGCAGAAAGGCCGCATTCTGACCTCCTCTCCTATGAGTGGTCGATAGCTTTTCCCTGAGGGTTCCCAGCCTATTCTCCTGCTGCACCTGGGAAAGGGTGTGTTAGTCTATCTAATTCAGGGATAAAATTTCAGGAGGCCCATCTGGATGCACACCCAAAGTCACAGCCTTCAAAAAGCATTATCAATACTAAAGATGGCATTTTGCTACCTACTGGCTTGAAGCTATATAAAAGCAACAATTTGGTAAGAAGGAAACAAACAAACAAAAAAATCTGTTTGGTCTTTTTTTGTTTGTGAGTGGATACATGCCACATCCCATTCCACCAAATTCTTGGGACAGAATCCAAAACATGGTAACCAGAAATTTCTTTGTGAATTCTTAGAGAGAAATAATCTAGAATATATTTAAAAGAGAAATGGTTCTTTTAAAAATATTTCAGATGACTTAGCACATGGAAATGGGTTTTTGACCATCTAGGGGAATGACCTCTTGGAAAGTTTTTCCCTAGTATTTTATATGCCATAGGACAAGTGACAAGACGACAGATGCATCCTTTACACGTGCTGCAACAGTGTAACTCGAAGGACACCATGACATTTCTTTACAAGTTTTCCATTTTTACAACTAAATATTTTAAACTATCACTCCTTTATAGTCACTAAAAACCTTCAAATGAAGTATTTTCATGTAAAAATTCATACAGCTAGCCACATGCCTGTGACTGAATAAGGAGGCTGTGGGTAGAACCACAACAGCCAGGCTGAGTGCTCACACAGCAACGTAACATGTGTCTTCATTTTAATTCATCCCGTAACTGCAGAACAATCCTGTGAAATTAGTGTCATTATCTACACAGAGTTAGGGGAAGAAACTGTCCAAAATGTCCAACTAGCCTGAGAGGCTTAGCTAATTAATAGCCGATAAACTAACACCAAGACTCAAACCTGGATCTTCTGAAAATAAAACTTATGTGCTCTCCATTAAACCATGATTCTGGAGTGAGGATGCTAAGCTGTTCCTTTCTCCCTGCAGCTTACATCGCTAGTCCTAAGACCCATGCTCTGCAGAGTGGCAAACGGAGCGCGCCAGCAAGAAGCCAATGAGATACAGCCTGAGCAGACAAAGCAACTAGTTAATTCCGTGAGTTCAGATCCCTCCACTCTTCTTTTATATTCCTGCAGAGTCATTTTAAGGAAGAAAAGTGAGTGAGCTCATTTCATTACTTCCTTCCTTTCCTGAAAGGATTGACCTGAAAAGGCACAGCCAGGAACCTACGAGTGGGTAGCTGACATCTCTAAAATGGCTTGCCGTCTGTTAAACTACAGACTCCAACAGCTCCCCAAAGAATCAGAAGGTCCAATGTTCTTGACTTCATCAGTGTTCAGATGGTTACTTATAGCTGCCACCCAAGCTGCACCTGACCTGGGGCTCTTTCTTCTTTTAAATTAAGATTTATCCCAAATTACACAAACTTACAGACCATTATACAAACTTACAGACCATAATAAACTGTGCCTTTGGCATATAACAACGAGCAATGTAAACAACTACATAGATACAGTATTAAGTCGCAACTACACAAAGTTGACTATAGTACCTAGTGTATGTGTTACTGTTTTAAATTTGGGTTATTAAATTCTTGTTTTTAGGATATCTTTATTCCTCTTAATTCTCATTCTCTTCCCTCTTTGCTCTCTTCTTGTTCCCTTGCATCCTTTGCCTATGGGTGAGATCTGTCCCCTTTTCTTTTTGCATCCCTTATTTACCATTTTCTTTATTTGTATTTTGCCTCACTCAAATGAGGGATACCATATGGCATTCAAGCTTGCAAGTCTTGTTTATTCCACTTAAAATTATGTTTTCCACATCCATCCATTTTCCTGTAAATGACTCTAATTTGTCCTTCTTTATAGCTGAATAGTATTCCATTATATATAGGCGCCACATTTTGTTTATCCACTTATCTGTTGATGGTTTTACAGGCTGCTTCCAGAATTTAGCTATTACAAATTGTGCTTGTATAAACATGGGTATGCAAGTATCACTGTAGTGTGATGTCTTTAGCTCTTTGGGGAAGATACCTAGTAGTAGTGGAATGGCTGGGTTGTATGGGATTTCTACTTTCGGGCTTTTGAGAAATCGCCATACTGATTTCCATAATAGTTGTATTAGTTTGCATTCCCACCAACAATGTAGGAGAGTTCCTTTTTCACCATAGCTATGCCAGTATTATTATTGTTTGATTTTCTAATGATTGCCATTCTTTCCCAGGTAAGATGGAATCTTAGTGCTGTTTTAATTTGCATTTCTCTAATGGCCAAAGAAGGTGAACATTTTTTCATATATTTGTTGGCTATTTGCATTTCTTCCACTGTGAAGTGTCTGTTCATTTCTAGCCCATTTCTTTTTTTTTAATGGTATATTTTAGATGTACATAATGATAACATTCATCATAGGGGATTTGTACCTGTACATGATATATCTTGTTGCTTCTTTTTTTCCCATTCCCCTCCCCTCCCTTCACCTCCTCCTTCCTCCTTATTTACAAAAGCTTCGTTTCTATTTTTTCCTTCCATTTCTTATTTCTCTTGTCCCTCTGTTCCTTTCCCCCTCCCCCTCCGTTGTTCCCTTTCCCATTTGGACATTTTCTTCTCTTTCCCAATATAATACATTTTAGTCTTTATTTACACTTTCAGTTTCTCACACCAGAGAAACAATGTGGTGTGTCTGCATGTGTGTCCGACTAAACATGTGTGACCAATTTATTTCACTTAAGAGTATGGTCTCAAGATGCATCCATTTACCTAGAAATACCTCAAGCTTATCATTCTTTATGGCAGAGTAGTACTCCATTATATAAAAAAACCAAATTTTCTTTATCCATTCCACTGTTGATGGGCATTTGGGCTGTTTCCAAGATTTAGCTTTTACAAACTGTGCCGCTATAAACATAGGTGTGCATATATCGCTGCGGTATGATGCTTTTAATTCTTTTGGGAAGATACCAAGAAGTGCAATAGCTGGGTCAAATTGAATCTCTAGTCCCAATTCCCTGAGGAATCTCCACATGGATTTCCATAGTGGTTGCACCAGTCTACATTCCCACCGACAGTGGAGAAGGGTTCCTCTTTCTCCACAGCTCCTCCAGCATTTGTTATTGTCAAGCCCATTTCTTGACTGGGTCGTTAATTCTGATGGTTTAATTTTTTCGAGTTTTTTGTATATTCTAGATATTACTTCTCTGCCTGAGGAGTACCTGGCAAAGATTTTTTCCCATTCTGTAGGCTTTCTCTTCACTCTACTAATTGACTCTTTTTCTGTACAGAAGCTCTTTAATCTAATATAATCCCATGTATTGATTCTTATTGCTATTTACCTAGGGCTCTACAAGGAGCAGGACTAAGGGTCAAATGCTTGTTACTTTGCAGCAGAGCTAGACGGGAGGGTGGGAGAGCCTCTTGGAGGACTCAAAAATGATCTCTACAATGAGCCAGCCATCTTCCTCCACCCACTTCAGCTCTTTAGGCTCCAGCGTCCCTGGCCTGTTCTTGGAGTCACAGTAATAGACCCACAACCTGAGTAGGGAAGGTCAGGTGGTTTCAGACCAAACAAGGAAATTAGTAATAATGATAATTATTCGTCAGGGCAAAAGCAGTAAGTAGAAGAAGGCTCCCAAGCTACTAAAATCATGAAATAGAATGACACATAGATATTATATACCTCAGTTATTAAGAAAATCTTAAAACCATACTTATGATTTGGAAGAAATCAATTCAGTCAGAGATGACTGTTAAATTTCTGGGCTTAACTCAAGATACCCAAATAGTCTTGAGAACGCTATCCAAGAGAAATTGGCTGAAATGTTCATTAAGGGTTTCCTTCTTATGAATCATAGTTATTACTACAGTTAGAAACATCAGCAAACACCAGAGAAAGTAACTGTGGTAAAATAGCAGCAGAAATACTGTTTAACTTCCTAAAGGAAATTCTCTGGCTTAAGGCAACCAACTGCACTGAGATCCTGAAAAGACTCATTCTGGGGTGCAAAACTGCACGCTTGGAGAATGTGGAGATAAAATACTAAGACCTTCCTTTCTGCTAGTCCTGCCATCTCCCTCATCAGTGAGAATAGTGTCACCTGACCGGAAACTACATGTGGCAGTGTGACACTGAACCTCACTGAAAAGACATCCATAACAGCTTTCATTACGGTCAATTATTTGGGGGGAAGGGGGCAAGAGAATTAAGAAGATAGCCTTATAAACAAAAAAAGTTAGTATTTTTGAGGGGAAGCATTTTCTGAAATTTCTTCCTGCTAACCATTTAAACAATTTTCTTCACAATGGAAAGAAACTCAAAATCAGTTCTTTATCCACTCAAACCAGGAATGATACTAGTTTCCCCATGCAACCCCTACCTCCTCTTCTTTGAACTTACACTATAGCAGAATGCTTAAGAGGAAAATCACATTGTCTGGCATAAGAGTCTTGGACCTGCCACTGATTAGCTATGTGACTTCAGGTGGGTTACTTAACATCTCTGTCTGCTATCCTAAGGTGGGGCAATAGTACTCCCCTGAGTGGTTGCAGCGAGTCCACACATATACATATTTATCTCAGTGCTTGGCACTTAATATGTCTAACTTTAATGATAATGACATGGGTTTATCCAGCCTATAAAAATAAGGAAACTGGTAGTTACACAGGGCCTGTGCAAAGGCAAATGTTCCCCCGAGTAGCAATTACACAGAGAACCCATTAAAAAAAGGTCCTCTTATTCTGTGGGCACAGGGGACTCAACTCAGTCATTTGCTCCAGTGGCTACAGCAGCTTATCAAGAAGGTGGACTCCAAGGACCAAAGCCAGGGCAGGAGAGAGATACAGACACGGAGAGCCTCTGAGTCTGGAAGAAACTGGCTTAGGGCAGTTCTGACAATGGATAGCAGCAAACAGTTCACAATCATGGGACCGGAGCTTGGAAATAAAGTACCAGGACATTCAGATGAGCACATTTTACTAACATGGGCAAACTTTCCAACACCTTCTCTTCAGGCATCCCTCTGCAGAACCATCTTCCAGAGGCTGCTGTGCCTCTGAAGCTCCAACAGGCTTTCAAATGTTTAGGGCCACTTTTGGCATTCAGTTGTTGTGGAGAAAACCGGGGTCTCAAGTCAGTTTTAAACCTGGGAGAGGACAAATGTGCCCCACACTCTTGGTCACTTTTCTTCCTGTCCCAGGACCTTGCCACCCAATATGGAAGCATTCACTAAGAAAGTGCAAAATGAAGCCAAGAGCCACGTGACATGATGTATGAAGTGAGCCATGCAACAGAGATGTGTGTGACTCTGCTGGCTTGTTTCTGCTCTGTGGGGCTCGGGTGAGAGGACTGGGTCAGAGAAGTAGAGAGACAGGAAGGAACCATGTCATCCAAGGCCCCAAGTGCTCAAAAGAATACAAACTAAAATTAAATGAAAATGATAAACCACAAAATAAGTACAAGGAAGTCCAATAAAGGCTTGCTTTTTTTTTTTTTTAAAGTGATGACTGCTTTGACTAGGCAGTGAGTGTAAAATTCTTTGTTTACAGTGAATATCAAATTCTTTCAAAAGCCTTTTCTAGTGGTAGCTCTGCTTTCCAGGTGCCCTAAACACATGTTTAGTCAGTCAGTCTGTCTGGTAACTGAGTCCTGGCTGACACCAAAAAGGACTCTCTCCAGACCCACAGAGTCAGGCATGAAAGCATGGAGTCTGGCTGGGGCTCAGTAAGAGAAAAGGGAAGTAGGAAGGGGACAGGAGGAGTGAAAGGGTGGGGCAGCGATGAGGATAGCTGGGGGTAGCAATGACACAGTTACAGTAAGGTTACCAGGCTGGATTCCTGCCAGCTTAAATCTAGACAGAACTTCAGAAATGATCTGACCCTAGTCTTCTCTTTTTACAGGACGGAAACTATAGCCCAGTGATGGTGACTGGGCTGCGCTTCAGAGGCAGTCCAGGACCTGAAACTTGGCTTCCTGGTTGCCTCTTCAGAGCTCTTTGCACTCAGCGCCTCTCCTTACATTCACAGGGCACAGGCAATCAGAGCTCGGACGTGCAGTGTGGAACGCAAGCCGCCGCGGGAAAGCCCTGCGGACTCTCACGGCCAGGCTGCACACGGAGAGAGCAAGCCGCAGCACAGCCCCTGGATATCACCGCTTCTGATGAAACCATCTGGGCTCCTGATAGATTTGCTGGGCTAGAAATGTATGCGCACAGCCTGTTTCACAGCCCTGAGGAAGTCTGGCTGTTAGCAGACACTCAATGACTTATGGCAGAAAAGGCCGCAGCACAAGAATCACGCATCTCTGATCCACCCTGCGCACTTCCTGCCTCCGCTCACCACTGCAGAGGAATTAACATCCCTACTGCACGCCTGGCTTTGTGACTCCTGATTCCCCAGATGGTGCAACTGTGAAGGAAACAGGGTGAGGATGAGACCTATCCACGCCCTGAGGCAGCTGCTAAGGTTGAGGATAGTTTTGAAGAAATGTTGCTGCTGTAGTTTTGCTGGTTTGGAAAAATGTGACCGACACAGGAAATGACTGTGGTGCTCAGTAGAAGGCCTGGCGCTCTGCTCTGTGGGCGTCTGTAGAGCAGCTCTGCTTTAAATGTAATTCAGACCTTCTGAACCGTAAAGGCTTCCTTGATAGAACCAGCCTACTTTCTCTAAGAGATACTTTCTACAAGTAACATTATGTTTCAACATCCACCCCAATGTTAAATACACATACATACTACCTGCGGACAAGGGGTTAATTTTAACCATGGGTATCGCTCAAGTTCATTCCTCTTCCATATCTTAAATACTTGCACAGCAATGGACAAAGAAAACAAGATGACTGCTTTAATCTGCATCTTTTACCTCGTTTACCCTTTGAGTTCTCTTCAGTGCACCCCCTACCCAATAAAAACTCCTTTCTCCCAAAGGAAAGCAATAATTACATAAAAGACCATTAGCATCGCAATGTCTTTCTTCTATGTTCTCATTTTCGAATCTTTGCCCACTGTGTTTCCTCTGCCTGGAGTGTCCAGCTTTCTCAGATTCCCCTCGTTCATTTCCTATCTTTGTCTGCAATCGGTGGGTGTGTAAGTGTGAGCATTCTCCAAATCTCTAGGCCAGTAACCGCATCCTTCTGATCCTCCTCTGAGGCTCCCAGAGCATCCCGTGCACTTCTGTTTCCAGTCAATTTACCTGGTTTTGACTGTCTGTTTCACTAACCTATAAGCTTTTGGAGGGTAGCAGGAGATAACTTAGTCATGCGGGAGCAGCGCAATAAATATACAGTCATAAGGAGTTATTATGCACTGTTTAGCCGAATTCTTAGAGTGACACTGTAAGGCAAAAACTGTTGGTCACATTTTATAGACACAGAAACTGAGGCTCAGAGAACCCTTCAAACCATCAGTTCTGACACCTCAGGTGCTGCGGCTAGATTTTCACTGGACAGCCCTGTAATCAGTGAACGGTACAAGTTGCATACAGAAGACAAAGAGGAAGCGCTGATCCTCTGACACAGGGAGACACATAGTGAGTGACCTGCTCAAGTGAAGAACAAGGACGTACGACTCGCTGATAGGCTAGAGTAATTGTTGTGAAAGCAGAAACACTGATCAGATATGGCGATGGAGTTTACATTAGTTCTTTTCTCAAGGAACTTTCAGTCCTAAATCTCTGCAGAAATGTCTGGTAGCCATGAATTAGATACAAACAAAGCTTATGTGGTTAGAAGGTCATAAAACAAACTGTCTCTGGTTAACTGCCAGCACTGCCTCAGATGTCTTGAAAGAGCTGGCCATGGGACAGCTGCAGTGGCTGCCAAACCAGAAGGCACTTGGATGTGGCCGATTACCCACTAGGGCTCAGAGACGAAGCAAGAGGTAGGAACCGGGGCAGGTGATAGGCCGGGGTAAGCTTAGGTCTCTGACCTTCCATGACCTTCTCCACAGTACTTGAGTTTCCCCTAGGCCTCGGAAAGTGGCTTCCAGTGCAGCTATACGCTAGATAAGCACCCGATGGTGGGTCCTACCCTCAGAGATGCTGCCTCAGTTCATCCAGGGTGTGGCCCTTGCATGGGCATCTGAGCTGTTTAAAATCTCCTCTACACTTCTATGCAAAAGGCCAGGGTATTTTCTTTTTCTTTTTTTTTTTTTTTTTGGTGCTGGGGATTGAACTTGGGCCCTTGTGCTTGCAAGGCAAGCATTTTAACCACTGAGCTAACCCCCCAGCCCCTAGGCCAAGGTATTTTCAAAGTAGCTCGTCTGTTTGATACAAAATTAAGGTGGCAAGCACAACTGGAACACCTTTCGAATCTTTTTTTATCTTATGTGCATCAAAATTTAAAACACTTAAGTAAATGGCCACTTAGCACAACTTTCATAGAGACAGAAGCAGAATGTTCCTTCACTGTATCTGGGAGATTTTCCAGGCTTTTCTACACAAACATTTCCAATGCCAGAGAACTTGCTACCCTAAAAGGCAATTTGGAGTTCTACGTAAGAACAGGTGAATTGGTACGGCATGTAAACTATATTTCAGTAAAGCTATGGTTTTAAATAGGCATTTTGTTTCATTCGGGGAATACTGCTTATTGTAAGAAAGTACTTGGAGATTATTCTGAGAAATTAACCTCCGTATGCTTCACAAGAAAGTGCTTGTAAAGGTAGGACTACTGGTCCTATCATTATTGTAGGAGCTACTCAGATTTAAGTCTAATTCTTCCACTTGATCTTAATTCAAGCACACCTGGGTATGAACCCATTTATTATGTGATCTATGTGACCCAGGGCAAATGAGTTCTCTCACAGCTTCAATCTCCTGATCCAAAGGAAGTGAGCATATTTCCTTTGTGGGATTTGTGAGGATTGGGAAGCACATTCTATCTGAAACACTGCATGATGCTCAATGAATAATGCTTTCCTTCCTTCCCTTTCTCCATAATGGTGAGGCACAAGTCTTTCCCCAAAGTTCCCCCTTTTTGTGAGGATTAGGAAGCATGCTGTATCTGAAACAATGTATGATGTTCGATGAATAATCGTTTCCTTCTCTGCCCTTCTCCAAAATGGTAGGGAGTCACAGGTCTTCCCCCGAAGCTCCCCTGTTGTTTAGGTTAAACGTCCATGGTGCTTAACGACCATAGATTTTTTTTTTTTATGATTCCTCATCAGGTTGTGGTTTCTCATTCTTCACCATCCTAGTTCTCTTATCATGAGCTGTTTTTAGTTTGATAAATATTTGCAGTGGCTTCACTTCCACATAATCCCCAAACTCTGGTACAGTGACTGCAGTGTATCAGTGACAAATTACTGGCTTCTATTAAACATTTTAAGGTTTCAGAAGCCCTTTTCCCTTCCAGTGTCACCAGTCTGTGGGCCCTAACCATACTCAGAGGCTCAGCCATATTTCGGGGACATCAGGAACCGGGTGGGAATGCCTTCTGTCATCTGCCTGGCCAACAGAGGTGGCCTCCCCTCATTACTCCACAACTATACCTCGCCCCTTCCTGACCTCTGCTGCATTTGTGTAGCCCTTTTGTGATTCTGGGTTGGCCACACAACACTGCAGAAAACTCATGAGACTCAACTAAGGCAGATAGGTGCAAATCATGGCACACACTCTGGGAGCAAACAGTGTGAGTCTGAACAATTTACTTAACTGTGAAGATCAATCAGCACCCTCCTCTGCACAAAAGTGGAGGCACATCTTTCTAAAGGAGCTCTATGAAAATTAAATGGTACGTAGCAACGAAGTAGCTAGCCCAACCTCTTGTACATAACAGGTACAAGTATCTTCAGGAACTAGTAATAGTGATTACCATTACTAGTGTGCTGTGGCAATTTTCCATTCTTAGACTGGACTCTCTTTGGGATGGCAAATGTCTCTGGATACGGTGCTGATCTCCCTGCTTAGTTCTTAACCATCTCCACCCTCCAGGGACAGCGAAACCTGATCCTCACACAGGAATTTCCTGTGCCGCACCTGGGATTCCCTCACCTGTTCTCCCAGCCTGTCTCCAAGCTCCAGGGTAAGTATTTCCCAGCTCCTGTTAGCACCTACCAATATATAATGTGCCCTGGGAATCACACATCTACATTCTAGGTCCTGCTTGGCCACTAGTCATGTGATGTTGGGCCAGGAACACACCGTCTTGGACTTGTTTCCTCTTCTGTGAGGGGATGATATTAGACTTTTTTTTTTTTTTTTTTTTGGTGGTGCCGGGGATTGAACTCAGGCCCTTGTGCTTGCAAGGCAAGCACTCTAATCACTGAGCTAAATCCCCAGCCCCAGGGGATGATATTAGAGACAACGTGATTTCTAAGGTCTCTTGATCCCAAATTATAATTCCTCCCTTTCCCACCTCCTGCCTCTTCCTAATTACCCCCCCCCACTTTCTGCTCCTCCTGTACTGACCTTCTTCCCATACTCTGACCTCTGACCCAAGCCCATTAGTGGCCACATATTGGTAAGAGGCCAACTGAGACACTGATTTGGGGGCATTATTCTGGAAACATAAAACTTACTGCTACAGCCTGGATTTGAACCAACCCCGCCCCCCACCCTGCAAGTCCATGTGTCAAAAGCCTTGTCCCCAGCCACAGTGCTATTGGGAGGTCGGGGAACCTTTAGGAGCTAGGCCCACTAGAAAAAGTCAGGACACTGGGGGTGGGCCCTTGAAGGAGATATTAGGATCCAAGCCCCTCGTTTTCCTCTCTTGCTTTTCAGCCACCATGAGGTAAACAAACCTTCTTCTCCATGTACTTCTGCCATGGGATAATGTGCCACTATAGCCTAAAGCAATAGGGGAAAGGGAACATGGACTGAAACCTCTGAAATTGTGAGCCAAAATAAACTTTTCCTTTTTTATGTTGATTAATTATCTCAGGTATTTTGTCACAGTGACAGAAAACTAACACACTGATGCATGTGTTATGTCTACTAGAGAATATATTTGTAAACAACACTGGGATTACATTAAGACTACAATATCTGATAATGGTGCCAATACTTCCCTGTTAGGAGATGTGGTATCTACACAGCATAAAATGTTTAACACGTATTTGCTGTCATAACGTTCTTTTCCTGGTACTTCCCACAGAAAAGTTACCCTGACAGGGCAGGGCATGATACTCTGGAGTTTCAGACTCAGAAACGTTTTGTACTGAGCCCTACAAATTATACACAGATGTATGCTGCTTTAAGGAAACATGAAAATAAGGTCACTAGAATCATAAAAGAATGAGGTACGATTATTCATTTTCGTAGAGCTCTTTCAAGACATCTAAAAATAATTTAGCTTACAAAAGTTCAAGGTCTCAACTTTTCAGAAGCTCAACCACTGCATACACTACATCACATGTGAATTGAAACTTGGAGATAGGAAGATATTTTAGTAATGTAAAAAAATTATATAAGTCAAATCTGTTCATATAAAAAATTAGAAAGTAAGCAAAAAAAAAAAGAAATGAATAAATACATCTTTCTATAAAATTTTAAAATCTGCTGGGTACAGGGGCAAATGTCTGTAGTCCTAGCACTAAGGGAGGTCAAGGCAGAAGGACTGCAAGTTCAAGTCACACCTGGTCAATATAGTGAGACCCAATCACAAATTTAAAAGGAGGCGAAACCCAGGAGATATAACTTAATCAAACCACTGGGTTTGATCCCTAATTCCAGAAGAAAAAAAATTCACATTATGTTATTTAGAAGATATCTGTAGCATATAGAAACACTTTTTATTACGCACACATTTTATGCAGTTTTCAGAGCTTATTCAGAGCCAGCCTAAGTGGGCTTTGAAATGAAACATGTTTAGGATAAAATTACCTCACTGGGAATTTTGCTAAGCCATTTGTTTGTTTACGACGATGGAATGAATGAAATATACCAAGTCTGCCAGGTTTGCAAACACAGAGGGACTTAAAATTCATGTCGAATAAGAAAAACAACTTTATATTCCATTTCGTCAACTTCATAATATATTCTATAAATATAGTAGGCTTATATTTTCTTTGATAGTAATATAAAAGTCCTGCATGCACTCCCAGTACATTGTTATATTTATGAGAATATGTAATAATTTCGTTTCTCAAATATGGTCACTAGAATATCATATCTGATATTATTTATCCAGCACACATATCTGGCCTTAGATAAGTGAATACCATAGTCAATTAACACTGGCCACTGGGGCCTTAAAATTGTATGCTCACTGATGACAGGCAGGTAAAGTAAAGTATCTGTAGACAGATTTGGCCCCTGTGGCTAACAATGAAAAAAATACACCAGTGGCAGGGAATACAGTTCTTTTGTTTTATAATATGGTTCTTTCTTTACTTAACAGTATGTCCAGTAGTGTGTAAGCCAGTATCTCTGCTCAGTTGTAAGACACAGAACACTTGCTTCCCAAGGAAAAAGACAACTATTTGAGCGATGACTTACATATTGCCTTTGCGAATATACTTAGGCCACTCACATCTAAATAGTGTTAAGTACACGTTATTTTCTGTAATTCAGCTGACTTAACATCACATTTACCTTCTTGGTTTTACTCTATTCTCAATTCACTTTTAGCCAGTTCATATCACAGCATATATTATGCTACCTACATATAAACACAAAGAATGTTTCTGTCTGATTTATTGTAGGATTAAATTCACCTTACCTGTCCTAAAAGAATCTTTAAAGGAAGAGACCACCTAAAAGTTCATGTTAAAAGATGAACAAGAATCACACTTCTTGTGTATGTTCCAGTCATCTTCCACACATTCCCTTCTTTATATCTTAGTTACTTTTCTCGTGGCTGAGACAAATACCTGGCACCAAAAGTTAAAGGAGGAAAAGTTTATTTCAGCTCACAGTCTGTAGAGGTCTCAGTCCATAATCAGCTGGCCTGAAGGCAAGGTGGCCTGGCAGACAAGGCATCACACAGCAGGCAGGAGGAAGCAGAAGACAAGCAGCAGTAGCAGCAAGCAACGAGCGACAAGCAGGGACCCTCTTTCTGCCCCTTATATCCTCTATCCACACCTTTAGGGCGTGTAGCACTCACACCCAGGGTGGGGCAGCCTTAATCCTGGCATCACACCATGAATCAATCCCAGCATCATATCCTTGATCCCAGGACCACACACTCTAGATCCAGCCACCTCCAAAAAGCCCCACCGATGACCACATGAGGCTCTGGGGGGACATCTAGATACAAGCCATAACAATATCCTTGTGCTACAATGCCAAGAATGCTATGTACTTGGCCCACTCTGAGACAACAGAAAAGTGAGAGACAAGGGAGTATGAGTTGCTGTAACAAATTACACAGTCTGGGTGGTGTAAGAAAATATTTATTCCTTACAGTTCTATGGGGCCAAATGTGAGATAATATGCAAGCACACCTGGGTTGAGTGAAGCACCCTCTTCCAGGTTGCAGATAGCTGACTTACTTCTCTTTTATCCACACATGGAGGAAAGGGGCAAAGGATTGCAGTCCCTTTTATAAGGGCAGTAATTTCATTCATGAGAGCTGATCTCTCAAAACCTAATCACCTCTGAATGCCTCACCTCCTAATACCATCACATCAAGGGTTAGGATTTCAACATATACATTTTGTGGGAGATAAAAACATTCAGGCCATACAGGAGTTCTCTGCCTTCATATACTACTCCGAAAAAGATGTAAATTAAGGGTTTAGCTAATCCTACATTGATCTGGGCAACAAGTGCAAAAACTGAAAACATCAATTATTTGCAAATACCAAAGCAGAACAATCCAAATTAATGATTAAATTAACACAGATATACATGTAACAAAACTCTTACTTATCACACTATGTGCTATTGAAAATACATTGTTTGCAGTCATAAAAGGTTTTAAGTCTAGAACCAAGGACATGTATCAAGGCAGTATTTTATACTAGCTATTAGAGCATTCAAAAATGGTAACATATGTGAGTGCAGATAGGTTTTCTATGAGTGTCACTGTATCTAGGGAAGAAATGTACACTTGGGACGATAAGATCATTCTTATCAACCCTTGGGAACCTGCAATTTCCAATGTTTTGTTTTGTTTTGTTGTCAGATGATACTTTGTTCCTAGGGAAATGTGCTAATTCTCTCTTGCAATTCTGGTCCACAGCAACCCCCCCTCCCCAACTATCTGAACAAACAGGATAAAAATGTAAGCTAATAAAATCAGATGTTTTCTAGGAAAAAAGGGCATTAAATGTACCTGTCAAGTACCTGTAAGTTAAAACCATATTCTAGCCCAATGAGTGCCCTTCTGTTACTTGAGTGTACTGAGTTTACATGTGCTTTGGGGCCTTTGCACTTGCTTGTACCTCTGCAGGACTGTCCCTCCTCCAGATCTTTTCATTGCTCCTTTCTTCCCACATTCATGTCAGCTCTTTACTGAGGGCTTTCCTGATTAGTCTCCATCCCATTTCACTGTCTCTACAGCATTTATAACTATTTGAAATTAATCTTGTTTATGATTTGTTTACTTGTATATCCATAAACTGAGGCCTTACCTATTTTATTTGTACTATATTCAAAGTACCTGTAACGGTGACCATAATATAGATGCTCAGAGCCAGGTATGGTAATGTACACCTGTAATTCCATACTCAGGAGGCTGAGGCAGCAGGACTGCTCAAATCCAAGGCCAGCCTGGGCTACATAGTGAGTTCAAAGCCAGCCTGAACTACAAAGCAAGATCCTGTCTCGAAAACCAACAACAACAACAACAACAACAAAAAAGTTAGTAATAGAGATGCTCAAAAACTACATGTTTAGTTAATAAACAAATAAATCGATTAACCACAAGTCAAATGAACTTTGTTTGACCAAATCTTATCTCTTTGTGGTGTAGGGAGGACTAGAAACAGACTACTGTGATTTTAGGAAAGTATTTAACAAAGCCCAAAATACTAAATTTATAAATTTGAGAGAAATAGCAACCTAGTGACAGTTCTATAGATTGCTCACAGGTCAAACCTCAGTACAAAAAGAATGCTGAAGAACGGAGGATGGGTGTCTCCAGCACTCAGGACCTGATTTAGCTTACATGGCATTCAAACACTTCGAAGGTGATTTCTTTTAAACTGCACAAAGTGAGAAGGATAGCAAATAGGCTGGATAATAGAAGCAGGTACCAAAAAGATCTCCACGGGTTGAAAAGGCAAGCTAACCCAAGTAAGGATATTTAATAGAGAGCATCCTAAAGCTTTGTATGTAATGTAAAGCCCCAAGAGTAGCAAGAGGGAATTCAGGACATCTGGCACAACGGAGGGAGCACCTATAAAAAACGGCCCAGCATTTTCATCACTGCAAGCTTCCTAGAAGCCAAACACACGGCCTGGCTACTAAACGACCGTTACGAGGATAAGAATGAGCCAGGGCTGCAAAGACCCTGAAAACACAGTGTTTCATCTGGTAGCAGTTTCTGAGTATTTCTGTAATGTGACAGCCATTATACATTGGCAGGAGATGCGGGCACAGGAGACCAAGGGTCCAGTGCTGGAAGATTGTAGTTACCACAAAGGACAGGGAAGAGGACGGCAGGGGGCAGTTACAAGTTTAGAGGTGTTTGGTTCACACAGATGGGCCAAAAACAGTTCTCTAGAAAAGATGATTCCTGGAGGCAGATAATCTAAATCTGCAGGTATGATGAAAGTGAGTGAAATTAAAAGCTGAGCCCAGCACCAGGCACATGACAAGTCAAAGAAATAATGTTGGGTACTACTACTGTTACAATCAATACGATTGTTGTTATGGTTATTACTAAGAATGGCTTCTTGTCAGCTCTTTCTTAGAGTAGAATTCAATTCACTACATCTGGAAGGAATGATGGAAATGCGGAAGTCACAAGTGTATTATAATAATAATTGATACAAACAAGATTCATCTGTGGACACTGACATTAGTGGGCAAAAAGATGGCAGGAAATAAGATATTTGCAGAGTTTCAAAACATCTCTGCACAAGATGCTTATCACAAAAGGAAAACAGTAATGTTATTGGGCACTGGCTGACCCCACCCAGACCAAGACATCAATTATCATTCCCAGAGATAAGACAGCAACATGGTGTACATCTCTGTATGATGAACTGGCAAGAGCATGTCGTTTCTGTGGTACTGTGCCAAAAATAAGAAGTCCCGATCTAATCATGAGAAAATACCAGAAAATCCTAACTGACAGACAGTGCACAAAACAGCTGGCCAGTGGGCTTCCAAAGTGTCGATGTCATGGAAGACAAGAAAAAACTGAGCATAGAATGGAGGAGACTCAGTGCTAAGTGGGATCCTAAGTGGGATCCTACAACAGACAAAAAAGACATTAGTAGGAAAAACTGGCAAAATTTGATGCTAATTTCCTGGTTTTTATCATTGTTCTATGGTATGCCTGACATTAACCTTAGGGGAAGCTGGGTGCAAGGTATTTGAGTACTGTTAGTTTTGTGATTTTTCCTTAAATCTAAAAATATTTCAAAATCAAACATCTAAATAATGCACCTGAGTCAAGAGCCAGGGATTTTGACAAGAGATAAAAGGCACGAGGACAGGCTGACTCAGGCATCAACTGTGGTCACCAGGGCACTCAGGCCAAAATACACCAGGAGAACACTGAATGGACGACAGAATGTACAGACCCAGACTACAAATACCAAAGACATGGCTCTAACCAGAAAAAATGTGAAAACTGAAGTGAACTGTTAGTTCTCAGGGTATAGCTGAAACTGTTCTTGCTAACTCCGCTTCAGTATCAAGAGCAATAACTAACCTGCCATTTTGCAACGTGGAGGTCCCAGGCTCCTGGGTACAGTGTACAGCTTTCTCTTACAATGCCTTTTCAAATCCTGACATGCCCCTCCCCCATTTAAAAATATGCTTTTAGATTTACAGAAAGTTATAAGGCTACCACCAGGAGTTACAATCTATTCCACATCCAGTTTCCCCATTATTTATATCACACATTAGTATGGGACCTTTGTCACACTGTATTAGTTACCTTTCTAGAGCCAATGGTTGGCAAGAGAGCAGAGATTTAATAGAGGACATTTACAAGTTACATCATTAACCCATAAGCCAAATGCAGGAAGAGTGCCGAATGTCTGTCTAGGCACTAGAGACCCAGAAGATCCAATCAAGGGCTGGGAGCCCACAGCAATGACCCGTGTACGTCCTCATCTGCAGATGATGTTTGAAGAAATCTTTACTGGAACCAGGATACAATGCTCACAGTAGAGATGAAGACTAGAGCTCCCCCAAAGGAACAGCAGCCATCCTCAGTAACAGCAAGGCCCCAAGCTCCTTCTCTGACGAGAACAGCCAGGTTCCCTTCAGGAGAACCAACCACAGCAGAGCTTCTCCTGGGAAACAGCCCACAACTACCTTCTGCTCCCGTTTGCCTTTATGTTGCGTTGGCAACAATCCTCAGGTGGATCCTCTACACCCAGAACCACACCAGCTCAGCTGGGCGTTCTGGCTCAAGTTGGCCACAAAAATAAGTCCACCACACACACTGTTCTTTAATACGAGCCAATGTAAATATAGTATGAGCCACTATACTACATATTGTAAATATAGTACGAGCCACTATACTATTTGCAGATTTCTTAATGCTCTTTCTCTGATTGAAAATACCATCTCAGATGCCAAAGAACATTCACTAGTCGTGCCTCCCTCAAGTCCCTCTTGGTTCTGACAGTCTTCTTTTTGATGACCTTGACAGTTTTGAGGAGTACTGGTCAGGCATTTTGCAGTAACAACTTCAGTTGGGATCTGCCTCATGTTTTACTCATAGTCTGGGATTAATGAATATTCATAATTCAGGTTAAAACCAAGAGATGGAGGGAGGGAGGCAAGACAGGGGGCTATAAAAAGAATTAAGATATATTATGTATATTGCCAGCTCCCTATGATGAAGGTAATCACTCTGTACTGCATACATGTACTAATAAAAAAAATTTTTTTAAAAGGATCATTCACAATAGCACTAAGAAAAATTAAATACTTAGGCATTAGTCTTACCAAGGAAGTAAAAGCCCTCTATACTGAAAACTGCAGTACTCTGAAAAAGGAGATCTAAGAGAACATCAAAGAATGATATACCCTGTTCTTGGATAGGCAGGACCAATATTTTCTAAATGGCCATAATTCCAAAACAGATTTAATACAATCCCAATAAAAACACCAATAGCATTCCTTTCAGAACTACAGAAAACAATCCTAGAATTCATATGGAACCAGGCGAGACTCAGAATAGCAAAAGCAAACCTGGGCAACAAGAGCAAAACAGGAGGTATCACAGTCCCTGACTTCAAATTATATTACAAAGTTACAGCGACAAAAACAGCATGGTACTGGCTCCTAAACAGACATGTGGACCAATGGAACAGAACGGAGGATGCAGAAAAACTCCAGGCACATTCACCCTCTTACCTTTGACAAAGGGACTAAAAACACACTGGAGGAAAGACAGTGTCTTTAAACTGCCCATCCACATGCAGAAGGTTGAATCTAGGCCTGTATCTCTCACCATGTACTAAACAAATCAAAATGGACAAAAGATCTAAATATTAAAACAGAAGCACTTAATTTGCTGGAAGACAAGTAAAAGTCTTGAAGACACATAAGCAAGGACTTTCTCAACAGAATCCCAATTGTACAAGAAATAACACCAGGAATCAACAAATGGGATTATATCAAATTGAAAAGCTTCTGCCCAGCAAAGGAAACAATCAACAAAGTAATGAAATAACCTACAGAATGGGAAAAATTTTGGCCAGTTATACCTCTGACAGAATACTAATACATAGAGAATATGTAAAGAACTAAAAAAAATTAGGGCCCCCAAAATAAAAGACCCAATCAAAACATGGGCAGCTGAAATGAAGAGATGCTTCTCAGAAGTAGTACAAAGGGCCAATAAATACACGAAAAAAAGTTTAACATCTCTGGCCATCAGGGAAATGCAAATTAAAAAAACACTGAAGTCTCATCCTCCTCTAGAAAGAATGGCTATCATCAAGAAATCAAATAATAACAGATGCTGGTAAGGCTGTGGGGAAAAAAAGGAACCCCTCTACACTGTTGGTAAAAATGTAAACCAGTACAACAATTATGGAAATCAATATGAAGATTCCTCAAAAAACTGAAATGAGGAATTCCATTTGACCCAGCTATTCCCCTTCTAGGTATGTGCCCCAAAGAGTTAAAGACATCATATTAGAGTGATACATACATACTCATGTTTATAGCAGCACAATTCATAATAGCTAAATCTTGGAAAGATCCTATATATCCATCCTATATATCTACCAAAGGATGAATAGAAAAAGAAAATGTAGGATTTATATACAAGGGAGTACTACCCTGCTATAAACAAGGATAAATTTGAGTCTTCTGTAGGAAAATAAATGCACCTTGAGGCCTTAATATTAAGTGAAATAAATCAGACATGCAAACTTAAATATCACATGGTTTCTTCTCTTATACAAGAAAACTAGAGTATAAATAAATTAAAGAGAAAGATAAAAGATAGATGATAGGGGTTTGGGGATTTAGCTCAAGTCGTAGAGCACTTGCCCAGCACCCTCCCAGCACCCTCCCGCACTACTCCCGCAAAGATATATATAATAGGAAAGAGAGAGGTAGACCTTTTGGAGATGGGAAGGAGATCTAGGGAGGGGAAGAGGGGATGGAGCAGGGAAGTAAAACGGATTAAGATGTGTTATATACAGACACTAACTATCCATGATGAAAGTAATCACTATGTACTACAAACATGTACTATTAAAAATTCAAAAAATAGTAATTCGAGTTACAGTTGCTTGTGAGTTTATTCTGTTGTGCAATGTGTTTTGGTATTGGCTAGCTCAGTTAGATTCTCCATTCCCTTTGATAAACCTCCACCGCTATGGGGATTTGGAGCATTTCTCTACTTTACAGCATTACAAGATGCTCCTGGTTCATCCTATATATTTTGTGCCCCAGCTCTAAAAGCTATACTCAGTGATTTGGCCAAGAATCCCACTTCCTTTTAGGAGACGGTATTAGAAGCTGAGATGTGGGTTCGAGGTATACTGGTTGCTAGGGCACTGTTGCTTCGGCTCTTTCTGCTGACACAACGAAGAAGTATGTGTATGCACACTAAGTGATGTATGTACACATACACCCATATTTCTGTATGTATCCAGCTGTATCTACATCAAATTAACCATGACTTCATACTGTCATCTCCAGCTAATCTGTTCCAAGTGAGAACCCTGCTCCCACCACCATCCATTTACTTAATTATTCCCTTCCAGTATGCATATATTGTGGCTTCAGAATCATTGGCCTGTTCCCTGGGTATGTAGGGGGCGACTTCATCAAATGGAACATGCAGTGCTTACATACAGTTCCTTTGCCTTTAGTTTTACAGTCTTCCTCCTTCTCTAACAAATTTCTCTCTGTTGTTCCCTCATTTGTCATTAGCCAAGAAACTAAATATTACAAAGGAAATAGCAAAAAGCATGTAATAAATAAGAGCCTGAAATGTTAATTTATGCCAACCTATAAGAAAGCCCCGAATGCTACATCATGGGGCTCTTTGTCCTGTCCCACATCGTAAATCCATGTTGTTGCAGGAAAAGTTTCACTCATGCAAAGTTTAAGAGAATAGCAAATACAACAGAAAGAGAATTAGCAAAAAAAAAACAAAAAAACAAAAAAAAACCAACAAAATACTCTAAGAGGTTGGGAACGATGCCAGCACAAAAAAGGTTAGATCAGCAGAAATCAAATTAAATAATTTGATTTTTAAAATTCAAGAGTATACATCAGGGTAAGAGAACTGGCTTAAAAGCTGTTAGATCTCTCAGAAATACTGCAGAGTTTTCACAGATTCAAAGTTTGGTATGAGGCAAAGATGAAACATGGTCACCAAAACCCATTACCAGGACAATGACTCGAACAGGAAAGAAAGGACTCTGAGGTCTTGGCATGTGTCAGATCCTGTCACTGTGGGTTCAGTTCAGTTCTGGGCATCGAGATCTAAATGTGATGTGGCTAGATGAGCCAGAGTTGTGAGGGGCTCAAAAATTAATTCAACATGTATTAAATGAATTGTACTACTTACACAAAGTATTATGATGTGTACTAGTATCCAGGGGTGATGATAAAAATAACACTTAAAATAACTAGCTTAGCATACCCAAGCACTGCTCCAAGCACTTCATATATATTAATTTAATCAATAAACAGCTTCTTGGTGATTCTTCCAGGCACCCAAGGTTTCCACATATATGCCCATATATCCAACAGGTTGTACTTGATCACTTAGTCTGCCACATTTTACATGTTTTTCTTTTTAAAAATAAAATTTAAATAGTAAATCATCAAATCAGTATATATTCATCATCATTGGCATCACTTTTTATTTTAAAATGTGTCTTTTTGATTAAAAATTTAATAATACTCAACAAAGAAAACCTGGAGAATACAAACACACACAACTAAAAGAAATGAAAGCAAATTAGGTGAATTTCTGATTAGGTGATAATCGTGGTATTTGTCCCAAATCATTGCTATGACTAAAGCTTGTGCTTTTCATTTAATTTGAAGGTTATAGTATGAATGCAGATTTATATTTGACTTGGTCAACTTCATAAACATATTTCTCTTCCATTGAATAGCTCTGTTAAAAACGGGTCAATTTCTGGGCTGTGAATACACCTTATGTTTGGCTTATGATTAAAAACCAAGAATGATTCCTCTCTACCCACCTCACTTTAAACACTTATTATTAGATGCTTTAAAGTTTCTAAAAAGATATCCTTGTCCTTATAAATGAATGTGAATAGGAAGTGAGAGGTAGCCTCTTAAATGCTATTATGATTTAATGAGTACCTATCTTAGCAGATAAGGGCAATTTTACTGAGAGAGCTGAACTACAAGAGGTACCTGTCCTCCCACTACTTAGACTTCTAAGAGGACACTTCGAAGAAAAAGAAAATCTGAAGTGTGAACCCTGGCCAGGGTTTCTGGAGCAGAGCTCCTGCCTGCCCTGAGGCTGCCTCTCCACTCTCCAGAGGGCAACTGACCGGGCCCCAAGAGAAGCCCATGAGTGCCAGGGATGAGGCACCATCCTCCAGAAAATGGACAAAGAATTTCTAAGACTCAAGAAATTCTTTATAAATGAGGTATGCAGGGAGCAGGTTCTCCCACTACTACTCCGCTCCCTTCCCTCACCTCTTTAACTTTCCTTTAAGGAGACAAAGGAATAGAAGAAAAATGCAAGTTAGTCATGTACAGTATCTCAAACTAGATTTTACATTGTGAAGATCAAGCAAAAATAGCATCTGCCAATATGGGGTGTGACTGAAAAATACAGTGAATATTTAAATTTTAAAAATTATTGTAGTGAAGACAAACTGCTATTAATTCTCCTCAAAATACTCCCCCCTTGTTTTCCACACACTTATCTCATCCTCCTTGTCACTTGCTGAAGCAGTTGTCTTTTTTTGTGTTGTTAGTTGCATGTTGTGGCTGCCTCAATGTCCTGGATCGATTCAAAACATTTACCTTTCATGGTCATTTGGACTTTGGGGAAGAGCCAGAAGTTGAACAGTGCCAGATCTGGTGAATAAGGTGAATGAGGACGTACAGTAATGTTTTTACTAACCGGCCTCTCCACCGGATGGCACTCGGCAGCAGCATTCATTGTATTTTTTTTTTTTAATCATACCTCATTAAAAAACTCACGAAAGTGGACTTTCAGAACTCTTCAGAAAGTGGTAAGAATGATGGACATGTGTGTTAAAAATGAAAGGGAGTATTTCGAGGGAGATTAATGGTGTCTTTTAGTGAAATAAATATTTTTATTTAAACATTCACCTTATTCTTTGATCACATCTTGTATGTCTATGAAGAATATGATTTACAGGTTAAGAAAACTGATGTAAAGGTGAGTTTAAAATGACTTTTTGCCTATTGTGCCTCCACAGTTTACAGTATGCAGGAGTGTTATGGCTTGTGTTCAGGTGTCCTCCATAAGGCCTCCTAGGTCATGAGTGGGGCTTTTTCAGAAGTGGATGATCTAGAGTGTATGGTTGATTCACAATGCAATGCTAAGATTAAGGGTGTGAGTGCTACTGATTTTAAGGGCAGGTAGCCTGCATGTGATATAAGGGACAGAAAGAGGCTTGTCCTGGCTTGCTGCTTGCCATCTGCCTGCCCTGCTTTGCCACGAACTATTTCTCCTCTGTGATGCCTGCTGCCATGCCATCCTGCCTTAGAGCCAGTCCTGTGATCTGAAACCTCTATGAACTGTGAGCTGAATAAACCTTTCCTCCCCTAACTCTGGGAGTCAGGTATTCTGTCTCAGCAACAAGAACAGTAACTAGGACAGGGAGGTTCCTGAGAGAGTCAGGCAGCGGGGCACCTTCCCATACAGGCCCACACACAACGTCCTCACTGGTGTCTCAGCACATGCTTATCCCATCCCAGCAAACAGAGTTGAGCAAAGAGGAGAAATACTAGCAACAGCAAAGTAAAGCTTTTCTAATGCAGTCCAGAAAAACATTTCTCCATGCACACAAACAGGAAACATTATTGCCTTCTTGCCCTTTCCAAATATGCTAACATAGTAACATCATCCTCCTGGCAGTTAAATGGTCTAGTACTGGCCTCACGATTAAGTTACTATGCTCCAACATTGCCAGAAAAGTGTCCAGGCAGACATTAAATGGAAGGCAGGGCTAGGGGTACAGCTCAGGGGTAAAGTGCTTGCCTAATGTGCTCAAGGCCCTTCGTTCCATCCCGGCAACACCAAAAGGGAAGGCAGGGGGATGTGTGTCCAGATATGGACGGCCCTCAGTAATCATGATTATTCAGTATCAGTTACTGTGCACTTCTCTGGTTCAAGCTTTGTCAGAGAAGTTTTATAAAACTTCCTTCTTTTCATTGTCAGGTCAAACCCAGTTTACAAAGGGAAGCCGGGATTTAGAGACATTAGGCAGCCTCCTGGAGGTCACGCTGCTGCAAGTGTTGGGACTGGAACTCTTGTCTGTCAGACTCCACACTCTCATCCTCTCCCTCTCCCCAGTGTCAAGACCTGAAAAAACAGAGGCAGCCTGTTCCTCTGCACAGATCCTTACCTAAATAAATGCACTCCGCCGGATGCCTGATACCTATCCTTGCTTTCATTAGAGTATGACTTCACATACGTGATTTCTGAACCTTAGATGAGAATATATATGGCACTTAGGCGCTCTGAAGTGCTGAGCAGATGTTGGGCATTATTTTTATTATTAAGTGGGTGTTTTCCTTCGGTGACTAATGTCAGGAAATAGAAAGACTGTGTCCCCACTGCACACAGTCTACCTCAGCAGCAGCCCTCCCTACAGATGAACTTACAAAGGCTTGCTGTGAGATCATTTTCCTTGGTACCAAGATATGCAGAACAAACAACGTCCACGCACTTGGGCTCCTGCAGAAAGGCCCATCTGTGGGTTTAGGTACGGCTGTCACGCCACAGATGCTGTTCACGCACCATGCCCTACTTTCTCTAGCAGTGAGAGAGGGAAAAAGACAAATGTGGAACATGCTCTCAACTAGCTGGTTTATTTCCCTGTAAACTTTACCTACAAAGTATCAGCAATAATGAATAAACAAGAAATGAATCAAAGTGCGCACCCTCAGCTGGGCCCGGAGGCCTCTCTGAGCCGGATGCTGGCAGGGGGCGTGTCTGTACTTTCAGAAAGCACTCGGCTTCTCTGAAGTCTCTGTGTCTGTGCTGACCTTCACACACTGCTGGTGCCGAACAGGATCGGAAGGATTATTTTACAAAGGAGGTAATTAATGTCCCAAGAGAGGAACACTCAGAGTTCGGCGTTTTCTGTCCAATTGTCAATATTCCAATTTCACCATTTGTACTCGTGTCAGGTGCTGTGGAGCACACAAAGGGTGCACCGTTAGCCTCTCCTGGTTTTCCTTTCTCCTACTCCGCCCTGCTGAAACGCCACGATTAGTCATTTTAACAGTGGCCCTCAACGCCCAGAATTCAGGGCCCACGCCAGGTCCCTCAGGCTGTCTCTCTCCAGCAGAGACCGCTGAGGGTGACCTTCTCCTCTCCTACTATCTCAGTGTGACCTTGCACCACCTAAAGAGCCCACCAGTCTCTTCTCCTTCGCTTCTATTCCTCTTTGTGTCTCCCTCCCACTTAAAACAAAACAGAACATAGCAAAAAACCCCTGTTTTGATCTTGAACCCTCTCCAATCTGCCCACCATACTGCCATCCAAAGCAACTTCTGAAAGTACCCTCGCAACAGTCCTTTTAAAACTCCAGTACCGCCCAACCTGGAGGTATACATTTATAATCCCCACACTCTGGGAGGCTGAGGCAGGGGGACAGCATGACTGAACCCAGCCTGGGCAACTCTGAGACCTAGCAAAACCCTATTTCAAAATTAAAAGGGGCTGAGGATGTAGCTCAGTGTGAAAGCCTTGGTTTCTATCTCTAGCATTACAAAACAATAAACTCCACCCACCACTTACTAACTGGCAGCCAAAATCCCACTCATTCCCTCCCCGCTTCCTTCTCCTCATCGTCCTGCACTCTCCACGCTCACCCCCAAACGAACCCCACACTGTTTCCCTGGCTTCATGAGGGGCCCATGCCCCTTCTGGGACTTGGTGTGCTTCCTCCTCCTCCTGTGGACCCCCGCCCACTTCCCCAGGCCTGGCTCACATGTTGCTTTTCCTACAAGAATCACTCTCTGTTATAACACCGGGTTAAATGGATTGTGTTTTCTCTCAAGCAGACTATAAACTTCCTGAGGGCACGGAATGACCCCCCACCCACACACACACATACACATCTTTTTAGCGTTTCCCACAGCACTTATCATCTGGGAACTCACAGAGCTCTTGGGATATCTCGCTTGCAGAATAAACATAAAGGTAGTGTAATTTACCTGTTTACCCTCAAGTGGGTTCACATTAAGTTTTTAAAACTTCCAACATCTAGTCCAGAGCATGGCACAAAACAGTAACAGAGAAAATCTGATGAATGAATGAATGAATGAATGAATGAAAGCAAGAAATAAAACTATCATGATGGCACAGGTACCTCTCTGCCTTGTTCACCTTTGTGTCCCTGGCCCACTCTGGCACATAACGAGGACACGACAAGCACATCACCAAACAGCCACAGCCAATGCTCTGGAGGAACTTTTCTCTCGCCTAGAGTTTGTAGTCTCTCGGCCCAGAGCACAGTCAGTAGAATCTGTGGCCAGGCTTAGGACAAGAAGAAGACGTGCCGGTCCCAGGTCCCATGGGGCAGACCTTCTTTGCAGTCTCCCAGGCACCAGCTCTTCTGTGCACAGCCTTGGACTCCTAACCCCTCCCAACACAGTGTTCCACCCCCACGCCCCGGCGCAGATGGACTGCTTCCGGATGAAGACTCATCAAGAGCTCAGAGAAAGACTCACAGCAGCCAGGCCAACTCCATCTCTCCGTTCACAGCTGGGGCACCCCTGGTGTGGCCTTGCTGCTCTGGGCCAAGGGTCATCGGGCCAATGACCTCTTCATTAGCTGTCTATTTGGAAATGAAAGCAGAAGCCAAAAGTAAAGCTTAGTAAAACATTTCCAGCTTCACAGAATGGAAACCACAAAGAGCTCAAGCCTGAGGGCCAGGCTGGTGGTCCTGGGCTAGCACATGCTGATCAGCACTCATAGCATCTCACGAACCGCTGCCACAAACCCTCATGTCTGTGTGCCTGGTGACACAACTTAGCACCTGGCCTGCCACGCAGCGCTCAGGTGGCTTCAAATTCTTTCTTAAAAGTGAAGTACAGATGCCATTTCATGAATATAAATAAATCTCCTTTCCCTGACAGGAAAGAACATCCTCAAAGGAAAATGTGACGGTCTGGGACCTAACTACAACTTGCCACTGTATTAGCTCCCTCACGTCTTCTCTTTTCACTTTCCTATTATTACAAAACTTCTCACTTACCCACCCATCCTCCCTCCCTCCCTCCCTTCCTTCCACTGTGGCTCTCCTTGCCTTTGCTTTTCTTCATCTTACTGTTTGGATATGTAATGTCCCCCATCTAAAGCAACTCTTCTATTTGCATGTGAATCCCAATTTCCACACCACACACAGCACCATTTGTCCAGCAGCCACCTCTCTTCTCTTCCAAGTCACCAATCTTCCCCTCTCTACTGGATGGTTCCTATCAGCACACTACACTGTCATTTCCCCATCTGTAAAAAGTCCTCTGCTCACTTCACAACCTTCTCCAGGTTCCAGTTTATCCTTCTGTTCTCCTTTACAGGAAAACTCCTCAAGAGATGTCTACACTCATTCCCATTCTCATGAGAACTCAATCTAATCAGGCTTCCACTCAACCAGAACATCCCACTGCACCTACCCACGTGTCCTTGCTAATCCTCAACACGCCAGGATCCTGCCTGAGATCCTACGCACCAGCCAAGCTGCTTTGGGGGACTTTTCATCCACACGGCTCTTGCCATTGCTTTCCACCCTCTCACCCATACATCTGGACACTCCCTAGTCCCCTTCCTGTGTTTTATTTTTCTCTACAGCATTTACTGCCACATGACATATAACAAATTTGTTTATTTGGTTATTACCCACCTTTCCCTCCCCAACTGGCTTCTTAATTAGTAAAGTTCTAAATGTCATAATGTGTGTAGAAGGCTTTTATTTTGTGACCTACAGATTTTCTCAGACCACAAAATATTTCCTGAATTATCCCCAGGCTAACCCTTGAAAACACATTTTCACTTGGTAGCAGTCTCCTTTCTATAGGGGAGAAGGCTGTAGCCAGGAGGGCTCTAGCAAGCATCTCAAGTTACGCCAATGAGGCAAACATAAACTAAACACACTTATCCACACATCCTGATAAGATGGGTCATATTTAAAGCTGCCACTTAACAAATTACAAAAAAAGGACTGTACAGGGTATAAAACGCTATTTGATCACATGATTGTCCATAATGTTTATCTTGCAATCATTCAAATGCTAAAATCATTTGGTGGACAAAGATGCACACCCGCACACACATTTTCAAAGTACACAAGTGGTACTCCACCATGTCCGGATAAAGTGATACCATCTTTCTTCATTAATTTCCAGAGAAGGGATAAATAGTATGATAAATAAGTATCAGACTTTGAAAAGCCACTTCCATCAAAACGTTCTGCTGTTACATTAGAAGGAGAACAACAGTCATTTTGGAACTCTCAGCTAAAGAAATACACCAAAGCCTAAGAAGACCTACAGGTGTGTAATGATCCACTTTATAGTTTCTAGCATTTTGCATAAGAGTAGAAGCTCATTTTCCAACCACAGTAAAACAATAATGCCCACGAAAAAGAATATTATATAGTCATATAACAGTGTGATTATATATTAATATGAAAAAAGTAGTGATTTACATGTTCTGTATACTACAATATTAACCACATTTTTGGAAGTGGAAAAGATATCAAGATATTAACAGGACTATGCAAGGTTGTTTTCTCTTGTCTTCACTTTCCAAATTTTATCATATTACTTTTATAATTTAAATGTATAGCTAAAATTTTGAACAAAGAAAATATACACAACTCTGGCACACAGAAAAAACACAGAAAAAGGCTAAATTGCATACCCTGTTTTGTGAACTATGGTGTCTTTAGAGTTGAGTCAATACACTGTTTCAAGTTCCCACTCACGCTCAACTTCTCTACTTCATTCTATATTCTGAGACAATATTCTGTATTTGATGCCTATGTTTTAATGTCCAAGCAGTTTACATTTCTATAAAAATGTTATTAAATACACAGAGAAGAGAATAGACATTTTAGAATATTACCTCTTATTTCAACAGACTGAACTACAAACAAAATACTTATCAGTGCCACTTGAAGAATCCAAAGACTAGCTATTTCTTTTACCGTTCATGTTTTCACGACAAAGGAATGATATACGCATTTCACAAACAGAAAGACAGAAAAGTAGCTCACTGTTTTAGTGAAGATTCCACAGCACATCTAGGATTTTATACGAGTTAGAATAATTGTGTAAAACTAAGAAGAATTCAACCATTTATTCAACATATACTTAAATGTCACACATTTAAGGTGCCTGCTCTATGTTGAAAAGTATAAATACACAGTTCTAGTTTTCAGAAAACTTATGGTCCAGAAGAAGAGATAAGATAACCACAACTGTAAGGAGTATTAGGCGAGTAAAATGAGTCCATGTGTCTAATGAGTAAAATGAGTCTGTGTGTGGCACATATCAGCTGTTTATACTACATGTTACCCAAATAGACAACTGGATGAAAAATGCCACCAGAGATATAAAAAGCAATAAGTGAGGGAGAAATTAAAGTAGGAGAATTAGAGATATAAATGGGTTAGAAATGAGAAGAGATAGCTGGATAAAAGATTAACACTGGAACAGCTAGAGCCAGTAGGCAAGAACCTGGTTTTCATTATGTGAGAAGTGGAGGGCCACTGAAGATCTTAAAACAGGACAATAATGTAATATATGTCATATGCGAAAAAGTGATTCTGACATTCAAGACAGCAGAGCATTCAGGTTAACAGTTCAGAAGACTACTGTACCAGTCCACACAAGAAGACACAGAGTGATGAACTCAGAAGATTGCTTGGGGATAGACAAAGGGAAAGAGAAAGAAAAGAAAGTAAAGAAAGAAAAGAAAAGAAAAGAAAAGAAAAGAAAAGAAAAGAAAAGAAAAGAAAAGAAAAGAAAAGAAAAGGAAAGGAAAGGAGGAAGGAAGGAAGGAAGGAAGGAAGGAAGGAAGGAAGGAAGAAAGAAAGAAAGAAAGAAAGAAAGAAAGAAAGAAAGAAAGAAAGAAAGAAAGAGGGAGGGAGTGAGGGAAGGAATGAAGGAAGTAAGGAAGGAAGAAAGGATGGGGTATGGGGGAAAGAATAATGTGTGTGTGTATCTAGCCAGGTAGGCAAGAGCTGCTGCCTTAAAGTACTACTTTCTGACTTAGATTCAACCAATATTTATGTAAGTCCTTCCTATATGCACAAAAGGTACCAAGTCTGGAACTTTTCTGGATACTCATGAGGCAGTTTTGGTACCCACCCCCACCATACTAAGACTACAGAGACTATGTCTCTATAGGACACTCAGCGAGTAAATGTTAAATCCTTTCCCCCCACACTGTTTAAAAAAATAATAATAATCAAACCTAGTTCTCTAACTACTTTTCTAGTGTTCTTTCTGGTCTATGACAAACATTGAACCTAGTGAGGCTTAACCCTGTATTGCAATCAAGTATGGGGTCTAAAACTCATCACTTCAAAGCCAAAGTATTTTGCACTGAACACTTCGCTTTACCTGATGGTCTCAGAAGCTGGGACGTTAACGTCTGCATTTGGATTTGATATCTTGACCCAACCTATCTTTCTTAGGTCTTCCTCAATTCCCTGTCCTCATAAACCCTACAATCAGGTATACTAGATTGTTCAGCATTCCCTTTCTTACGTATCCTAACCAAATTCCCTCCTTGTCCCTAGCAAGTTTCCTTGTCTATAAAATGAGGACAACAGTACTAAACTCTTAAACATGTAAAACACACAGAAAAAGGCCTTACACATAATAAATACCAAATACATGTTCATTATTATTATTATTATTCCTGCCCCTTCCAACCATATGTGTCTCTATACTACCTCTGGATTGCTCCAGGAAGAATTAAATGATGCTTACTTCACTGTTTTGATAATTTGATTTTAAGGATTTTTAATCACAGTCTCATTTATATTCTGGCCCGTGTGCATGTGTCTTATATTTCCAATTGGAATACAAAAGCTGCACCTCCTTTATATGTTTCCTCCATAATGCTAGCAGAATGATGGGGTGTAGGAAGTCCCAAATAAATAATTGATGAATACAGTCAAGTATACTGTGACCAATAAGTCATTAATCAATTTAAAATAAATTTAATATGATCCTACAGCACACATCATTAGAAGAATGATAGACACTAGAGCACCACATTTGCTAGATTAGTCTTATTATAGACAGCTAAGTTAGGTAGAAGTATTACAGGCAGTCTGACAGGGCTAGTCCTCGAGGGCAGAAGATGAGAAAGAAAGATGAGAAAGAAGATGAGAACACATCACAACTGTGGCTGGAGGCACATCTCTCGAAGGTCAGGCCTCAAGATAAAGATGGAATGAGCAGCTACACACTTCCCGAAGGGATGAGCAATAACTTGAGGTTATACTATAATTGGTATCACCTGGTCCAGTAAAGTCCAGATAGACATCAGTCACCCAGATAGGTGACCAGAGCATCCAGACCCATCCTTTCCTAAAAATGCCTTTGTTCCTTCCATGTACCCTTATTATATGACCTGCTTCCCCACTGGATCAATATTAACTAAGCAGCTCTACTTGTAATCTTACTGATTGAATATAGTTTAACCCATGCTGTACTCACCTCATCATTTTGTACTCACCTCATCATTTTGTTCTATAAAATAGTCTTAGAGAAGTGGCCTTGGTGACAACCCACTTCAGGGTCCCCTCCTGTCTCTCAGGTGCTATCTCTCAATAAATCTTTCCTACTGTTAATCTCTGTTTTTCCTTAGAATGCATTCTATTTCAGGGGACATCTTGGTGTATCTGACATCTAGCAGGTCGGGAGTCATATTTCCCCTGTATCAGTCTCATTCACTTACATTTCAGTAAAAAAAAAAAGAGTTCTTTGTAGACAACACTATAAATATGGTAACATCACAGATTTAACAGGAAAATATTTACTATTGTTACATATTCTAAGTGTACAGCATTGCAGCATCAAAAGACAATCTTGATAGTTTCCTATCCATTTCATCAGCCTAGTAAGAGTCTTCAGATGGAGCATGCCCAGCGCAGGCTACAGGCCAGCTCTAATTCTTAACAAATGTTTCCTTATATTCAGCTTAAGTCCATCTTCTCCTAACTTCTACTGATTCATCCTAGCTCTGCAACTTAGATTAGTTATGTTTACAGCCCCCAGGAAATTGATAATTGGAACCACAGTCTTCTAAGCAGCAGGATGCACCCCCTTCTCTATAGTTCAAACAAAAGAAGAAAAAAATATTGAATTTACAGCAAAAGAACCACTTTTACTGTGATGTAAATGGGTGTCTAAGCATGTACATAAGTGAGTTAGAAAAGCAATAGATAGACAGGCAAATGCAGGCAGGAGATAGCAGGCAGGGAGGTGCAGGGACCCACGAGGAAAAACAGAGCCCACAGCCAGAGAGCTGGGCTTACTGAAGGCCAGATCCCCATGGGCCACATCACATCAGAGACTTCCACACTTCCCATCGTCCCTCCTCAGATGACCCACGTTTGGGGCTTTTCATGGTTTCAAGTCAGAAATCATTTTTTCACTCTTTCTCTTCTAAACAAAATAAGCCCATGAAAACTCTCAGCAGGTATAATGCATCTCAGATACACTGCAGAATTAGAAAACAGAAAACAAACAGCACAGCATGGCCTAAAACATGGGGCCACTTGCAACTTATCAAGGAGTGTTGTAACGTGGTCCGCAGATCAAAAGGCAGACTTGAGAGACACTGTCATTCCAGCCTTGGAGAACAGATGTAAGATGCAAAGCAATGTTACATTATCACTGCTGCGGAAAGCGCAAAAGTGGATTTTCAAAGAGCTAGGCATTCATGGCTTCTGGGAAGTCTTTAAGTGATACCATTTTCCAAGGCAGAAGGTAACACTGGATTATTAGTAGATAATACTGAAGATGAGAAAGTTAATAATCATTTAATTAAAAACTGCTTTTCTATTTCTAATACCTACCATTTACACAAACAATTGCACAACCTACCCCCCAGTGTGTTCCCGCAGGCCTGTTCATATGTCTATAAAAGGGAAACTATCAAGCTTACTCATACTGGGAGACTTTGACACATCTCAAAATAAAATTGAACACGCTTCCTTTCAAATATTAGTAGGATTTCTTTTAATGACAAGGTTCTAGTTAAAAATGCCTAGTTTACTTTTAAGAGTTTCTTCAGCAGAAACAACTCCAAACACACTCAAATACCTCATCTTCGACAAAGGAGCCAAAAACCCTCACTGGGAGAAAGATAGCCTCTTTAATAAATGGTGCTGGAAAAAATCGGCTTGCCACATGCCGAAAACTAAAACTAGACATATGTCTCTCACCATGTACTAAACTAAAATCAAAGTGGATCAGAGATCTAAACATTAAAACAGAAACACTAAAGCTACTGGAAGATAGAATAGGAAGAACTCTTGAAGACATAGGGGTAGGAAAAAAATTTATGAACAAAACTCAGACTGCATAGGAAACAGCACAAAGGATCAGCACTTGGGATCACGTCCTATTAAAAAGTTTTCGCACAGCAAAAGAAATCACCAAAAGAGTGGCACGAAAACTCAGAGTGGGAAAAAATTTTTACCAACCATTCCTCCGACAAAGGTCTAACATCTAGAATACATAAAGAACTCAAAAAAAAAGACCCCCCCAAATTTAGAGACCCAATCAAAAAATGGGCATCTGAAATGAATAGACACCTCTCAGATGAAGACATACAAATGGCAAACAAATATATGAAAAAGTGTTCAACATCACTGGTCATTCAAGAGATGCAAATTAAAACAATGCTAAGATTTCATCTCACTCCAGAAAGAGTGGCTATCATCAAGAAATCAACCAATAACAAATGCTGGCAGGGCTGTGGGGAAAAAGGATCCCTCCTCCACTGTTGGTGGGAATGTAGGTTGGTCCAACAATTGTGGAAATCAGTGTGGAGATTCCTCAAAAAACTACAACTAGAAGTTCCATTTGACCCAGCTATTCCTCTGCTTGGTATCTTCCCAGAATAATTAAAAACATTGTACGACAGTGATATAGGTACAACCATGTTTATAGCAACACAGTTTGTAATAGCTAAGTCTTGGAAACAACCCAAATGCCCAACAATTAATGAATAGCTAAAGAAGATGTGGTTTTTCTATACAATGGAGCATTACTCTGCCATAAAATGGATAAACTTGAGATATTTACAGGTAAATCGATGTACCTTGAGAACATAGTCTTAAGTGAAATAAATCAGACACACATGAGTACATATCGAATTGTTTCTCTGGTATGAGAAACCATAAGTGTAAATAAGGACAAAAAAGTATAATAGATACTAAGTAAAAGAAAGATAATATTCAATAGGGAGGAGAATTAGAAAAGCAGGAGGGGGAAAAGAAGGAAAAGAAAAAGGAAACAAGGGGAAAAGGGGGGAATGTAAATAAAGCTACTGTAAATAGGGAAGGGAGGTAGAGTGGAAGGGAGAGGTGGGGAAGAAGGGGGGGAATGAAGATGTATCATGTACAGGTACAAATTAACTACGATGAATGTGATCACTATGTATACAATGTACCAATACATGTTCTTGGAAATAAAATTTAAAAAAAAGTTTCTTCAGAATAATCTGGTCAGCTATCAATGCACAGATAGAGCGGCCAGCAGTAATCCACACAATACCACCTCACCTACGTCACTTTCAGGACCCAACCTGCTTAATTATAATGGACTTCTGAGAAAGGATACTAAGCACAGTTGGTCTTCAAACTGGGAACAGACTACACCAGCCAGGGTAATGTGCAAATCACCCCAGAATTCAGAATCCCCTTTCCTTAACATAGGATAACAGCACATAGTGATAAATATATAAGGATTGCTCTTCCAGAGTAGGCCACAAAAAAACTTCCTAGGATAATGAAAGCAGCAAACATTTATAAAGCTTTTACTATATGTAAGACACTTTTAAAGCCATTATACACATAGACCGCATAATAATCTTGGCAGGTAGGTACAGTATCCTTGTTTTATAAATGGGAAATTGAGGCAGAGAATTTGACATTTGACCAATGTCAAAAGCTAGTAAGCGATGGAGCTGGATCCTAGCACAGGTTAACTCTTAGTACCATGGAGAAAAACAAAACAAATAGAATTGTTTTAAATCTCTTCTAGGCTATAGCCCTTCTCTCTTTTCCCAGGGCTCCAAAGTAGATAAAGACCCCTGTCAGCATTCGTGACTTCACAAGCAACCCTAATGTGAAACCTCTGCTCTAAGACCCGTGTCATCCAACACAGAAGCCACTAGCCAAATTTAATTCTGAAAATTAAACCGATTAAAACTAATATTAAATTCTCAGTCACATACATAGATTAACTACTCAACACTCAAACTTCATGTGTCAGTGGCTGAGGTTCCTAGAGGTAGGGTAGAAAAAAATAAAGATGGGTAGCAAGGAGACAAGGGAAATCAGAATTTTAAAACTGTACTTTTAAGAAACACTTCGGCTTCAGGACACAAAAGTTACTCAATCTTTTTTCCCTTCTAGGAAACTCACTCCCTCTCCTGTAAAAAGTCTTAAGGGTCTTAAAGACACAAGAAGCCTATAAATTGGGCTCTGGACCTGTGCTTTTTACTAGTGAATTGTCTTCCTCCCATGGACCTCCATTCTCAAGGAAGCAGCAGTATTAGCAGGCAGCAGATCTCAACTCAAACACATTCAAATGGTTTGTGTTCTAATATAGCCCACCAGATGGTGACTTGACAGACAGGAGCAATATACATCCTAGATCAGCCACCTTGAAGACACCCCCAAAACCCCCTAAATACCCAGCTCCAGATCACGAGGTGCTTCTCTCTTAAGAGTCTGCACTCTATTTCTTTTCAGTGTGCACTTTTAAATTTCTGCATAATAAATCCCTTTATGCCTCTTACTGACACATCCTGAAAATTCTTTTTCTTTGATGGGAGTCAGTGAAACTGCACCTTAATTCTATGGGTAGGGTGGTCTAGGTTCCTTATCTAGTGGCAACTTCCTGGGACACTATCTGGTGACAAGCCTAACCCATCAGAGGGAACCTAGAAGAAAATTCTATTGGATAGGTGGGCTGCCTAACAAACTAACAGGTAAAATACTAACTATTTTAGGTTTTGCAGGCAGTAAGGTCTTTGTAAAAATCACTCAACTGTTACAGTGTAAGACCTCTATAGGCAGTACATAAACAAATGGAGCCACAGCTTCCTGACCCTATTCTAGATAACTCTGGAGGTTTACCTTGGCTTTTCCTGTCATATTTGCTCTCCCACACCCTGCAACCTCTCTTTCCTAACCAGCAGAGTAAAGAGTTGCTGCAGGATTATAGAATCTCCCTGAACTCCATAGAGAGAAACTTGTCTCATGTAACTCTTTTCCCATTTCATCTCTTTCCACTCACAAGGGCAAGAACACATCCTCTAAGTCAGTAGTTAAGAAGCATATTGATTTGGGGGTTCCATTTGCAAGGACTGAATTAGTGGGTCTAAGGTGGAGCCCAGGAGAGGACCACAGTGGTTTTAATCCTGGTGTTCTGTAGACTGCCGCATGGAAAACACTGCTTGCCTTTGACACATTCATACTAGGAGAAAGGATGGAGAGGTAGGTGGCCAGTCCTCCTCTAGCAGCTGCAATCCCCAGGCCATCACTCAGCCATCACCGAATGGCCCTAGGGAAGCCCAAACGTCAACATATTAGATGAGGGTGCAACTGGTGCTTCAGACAGGTCCAGCAGGAAGGAGCTCTGGGTGGACGGAGGTGCAGGTAACACAGCAGCACCTGCCCTGCCTGCAGGCAGAGCAGAAGGGAGCTTTTTTAAAGGCTCTCAGTGGCTGACTTGCTCCACCTCCACCATGTGCAGGCCCAAATTATCTCTCATTCCTGGAACCCAGAGGTGGCCCAAAGAATTTTTAAAGTCTTTCTTCACATTGTATTTTCTTCTTTTGCAAATGGGTTCATTCATTGTTAGCTGCAACCCTGGCCAAGTTCCTCAACATCTTAAGTGTCTCAGTTTCCTCATAAAATGAAACAGTACACAAAGAGTTACGAAAATCAAATGAATTAATATTTGCAAAGCACTTAAAACAGTGTCACAGAGTAAGTGCTCTGTGTTTTTAAATAAAAATGTCATTTTAACATTTACTAAGTACCTTCTGTGTTGAAAGATGAAGTAAAGAGAAACTCCAAGGCGATGTAAGCTATAAAATAATGTATACAAAAGGCTTTCTCTGCTCCCTAACACCCCTCCTTCTCCATTGGCCCATCTAATTACCCTGATTTTTCTTATCAACACTTGTTTTTGGACATCTAACTGATACCCAAGAAATCTAAGTTCATTCTCTATGTGGTATTTATGCAGAGATTTTATTGTATTCTCGACAATTACTTGCTTCTAGAATAGTGCTTGATGTCTACGAAATGATCACCGACTGCTTATGGAATGAACTAGAGAGTAGATAAAGAAGATTTTAATGGATCCCTATTGTGGTGATACTTGCAAAGGCCAGGTAGTCAGATGCTTGTAGGCTCTCACTTCTTAATCACATGCATATTTAAAAACTTGTAATCTGGTGAACTCCTACCATATTAAACAAACAAACAAAAAAAATCAAAGAACAGTACCTGCCTTTGATAAGGGCATTTGTATTTTGAATGAAGCCCAAAAGATTCTTCAAGAGATGGAGGGAGGAGAAAGGATGGGGGGGAATGGAAAAATAATTAGGATGTATTATGTACATGTGCCAACTCCCCACAGTGAAAGTAAACATTATGTACTGCAAACACAAACTAATAAAAAATATTTTTAAAGTCCAGAAGATTCTAACTGGCTACTTGACCTATATAAAATAACGTTGGCTTATAAATTCATTTACTTACTTTCTCTATCCTCATAATGTTCTTGAGGGGCAGGAATAGGATACACATTTCCCCCATTAATGAGAAAATACACACAACCCGGTCAGCCACAGAACTGGAAATTGGGCACCCTTCCCCCCAGCCAGCTCTGCTGAATAGATGGAGCTGCATGATCCAAAGGGTACGTACGAGACATTCCCACTGTGGGAACTACTGAAATGACACTTAGGGGAAAGCCTTAGTTGAACCAAGAATAAAGGGAATTAGAAATAAACCTTGCCACTAACCAATTCAGACAGCATCTTCTACCAACAACTATCAATTCAGATTACTGCATACTTCATCACATTAGATGTTACCTGGATCCTTTGTCAACACATAGTGCGCAGAGAGAAAGACAGTCTCTGTGGACAGATGGTAACGCTGGTCCTTACTAGGCAAGGATTTTGTTTTTATTAAGGGAAGAAAGTCACTGAATTAATTAACAGTTAATTTCATTACTCCTAATACAATAAGACTCATCCAAGTATTGTACCTGTCTCAATACACACCCCCCCCCAATAATTTCTTACTTCTAATGGAACTATGAAGGAAAACAGATTCCTTCCTTAGGAGTCATATAGTTCAACTCTGTCCTGTTCCAGATGAAAAGCCGAGGTTTGAAGAAATTAAATGACTTGTCCAAAGCCATGTAGTTAGTTTCTGGAACCACCAGACCTAATACTCATCTTCTGTCTCCCAATCCCAGGATCTGTATTTACGGACTTGATAATCCATGTTAACTGGCACTTCTTCATTCTGACTTTTTCCTTTAATGATCTTTTTGGCTTTGTGAAGAAATTTAGTCATTAAACAAAGCACTCACAGCCCTTTGGATCACAAGGGCGTCATAAATATCTGAGTGACCTGAAACACATGTGGCTGTGACTTATGCCCATAAGAAGCAGAACGCTTAGCACTTAACACTATCCCATTTGTGATTCTTGGTTTCCATAGTGATAAATAACATTTACTACTACATGTGGTCTGGCTTACATCTATGAACAAGCATTTCCTGATGAATGATAACTCCCACAAGACATAATTTCCTAAATATTTTAGACAGCTGATGAGGGGAAAAAAACACATTCCTCACAGAAAAGATAAATAACCGATTAGGTCATTTAGCACTGAAAGGCGCTCTACATTTGCTATGACATAGTTGATACTTTGTCTTTAAACATTAACTTTAGGAACACAAAGGATTTTAGGGAAAATCCTTGGGCTTCATTAACAAACATCAGACAGAATTATAACATTTAGGATTGTGGGAATGCCATAAATTTGATTCAATGGCTTAAATTACAGGAACTTTAAATCCTACATGACATACATGTACTTCACATTTTAATTCTTCAACTGCTAAATCTCACTTTCATAGAAAGGCCTTGTTTTTATGATAACAGCATCCCTCTTCTATTTCTGTAGCTTACCTGGAACACACGAATACTGTAGGCCACTGTAGTCATAAGCATGAAGCCAGGTACAAAGGAAAAGCCACTAAGAGGGGGCCAAAAGCCTCCCAATTCAGCTAGTCCTTCATAGCCTCCTGCTGCTGCCTTTTGTGTTTCGTAATCTGGAATCCTATAAGAACTAAGCTCACAAAAATGTTCAAGTTATTAGGTCACTAAAAACACAGGAAACTAAGAAGAGTACTCTGTCAGTCATGTACCTATTCAGAAACATTTTTTCTCCTAGCATTCTCTTCCCAGAGAGATATAAAACAAGCTGATTCTGAGCTCCTTCCATCCTTGCAACTCTGGACAGGTCTGAGGGACTGCTGAGCTAGTGGGGAGAGGGTCAAATGTTTTTCAAAGAGGACAGGCTGAATTGGTATCTTGATGTTCCTCGGATCTCTATGATCTCTCCCCTGTACAATCGCAGAAGCCTGTACACATTGTTTCTAAGAACATTTCAACAGAACTGCCTTAGTGAGAACAAGACAACTGTTCACAGTCTGGACAGAATAACTAAATCGTTTTAAAAGGCCTAGAGTCTAAAATCAATCTTTATTAAAAACCAATCTTTAGGGGCTGGGGATTTTGCACAGTGGTTACAGAGCTTGACTCATGAGCACAAGGCCCTGAGTTCAATCCCCAGCACCAAAAAAATAAATAAATAAATAAAAATAAAAAAATAAAAAAAAAATCAATCTTTATTCATTTGGGTTGTAATGGTCTCACCAAAAATCTTCAATATTTTATTCCACTCCAACTCTACACTAACCTGTTCCAAAACTTGTGAAAATTAAGCAAAATATTAAAAGTTAAATCTCTTAAAATATGAATCCATGCAAGGCATACCACATATTGCAAAGAACTTACTGTTTACCTGGCACAGTACAAAATGCACAACAGGGTGGGCAGGCCTCTGTTTTGCAGTTCACGGAAGACGGGAGGCACAAAGTCAGAGACGGAAAACAAAAACACAATCTCTTGCACAATGTGAAATTTATATTTATAAATTTCACTTTGGGGAAATGGAGTTGTATTAAATAAGAAGACAGAACTCAGGAAAGTTAAACGGCTAAATGTGGACACTTTGTCATCAACGAGATATATTTCTAACAATTTCCTTAATCCTTAAATAAATTCTCTTGGAAACATGGAATGGCGAAACCAAAGCTGGTGGAAGCAGAACCGACCACTAATGTACTAGGTACTGGGTTGGTTCATGTCTTGTCTCCTCCGTGACAACAAAGCAAAGTCATAGGGCCTCAAATGGAGAGTAGAGAGCACAGGGTTACCACCTCTGCTCCATTCCCCAGAGCTAGTTTTACACCTTTTATCTTGGCAATGAGTAATATGGCCTAGATAACCTTCCTCCTTTCTCTCTTCCTCCCTCTCCCTTTCTCTCCCCAGCCCTCACCCCCGCCCCATTCTTTTTCTTAAGGTGCTATGGATTGAACCCAGAGCCTGGGACAATCTAAGCCAACACTCAATGAGCTACACCCCCAGTCCTACTTTCTAAGAATTTCGATGGACATTTACTATAGAAAAGAGGCACTGAAAGTATTGAAATAAACATATCCATCATCTGCACCAAACCATATTTAACAAAGTACTTTGTACTGTCATCACTTTCCAGCTGTAAATAATCAAGTTTTATAATAAATCTTACTGGCATGAACCACTAACGCTTTTTTGGGGGTGGGCAGGCATGTCCTAGGGCTTGAACCCAGGGCCTTAGCCCTGAGCTACATCTGCAGCCTTTCTTTTTATTTTTTAATTTGAGACATGGTCTCACTATTGCTCAGGCTGGGCTCAAACTTGAAAATCCTTCTGCCTAAACTTCCCAGAGTGCTGGAAGGTGTGTGCCACCACACCCAGTTTAACTCTTGAGATGATAGTTAAACCATCTTGTAAATTGTCCCCTAAGAGTAAAAAGAAACAACAGTGTTAATACAGAAATAAGGAACTCCATTGCTATTGGATACCTAAGTAAATTAATGTAAATGCAAACATAAATCATAAACTTCACATTCTGTTCAAATATGTTTTAATTCTAAGAGTAAATATTTTAAGAGTGATATGAGGGTGTCTGCCGAGTACTAGAATCTCCAAAGATGGATGGCTACTAAGAAGAAAACTATTTGTGTGTTTTCAGTTAATCATTAATGAACCTCCAAATACCAATTCAACTTCAGGTAATCATCTACTCACTTTCCTTAATAAAGCACAAAAGACAAACTCTGTTACATTATATTAACTATGAGACTGTGACATCTAACCCTAGACAGACACAAGATAATTTGACTCTGTAAACATAAGACAGCTGCAAGAAAAGACCAAAGATAGTCATCGCACTAAGTGCTTGGAGTCTGTACCTCCTAGCAATGACAAATGAACTTTTCTTCACCAGCATTTTACTGTAAACAACTTCGACTTTGAAGTCTTGAGACATGAATGAAACAATAACACAGGAAAGTAACTTTATCATCTATCGCTTTAGTAGCATACTATTAATTAAGTACCTCATCCCAGAAACAGATTTTGAAGTAGAATTAAAGATGAATTCTACAGCTACATTGATGGTATGTATGCAGTGTGTTTCCAACAATAAAATGCCTAGAAGACTTAAAAATTACCAGACTGTTGCAAGCACAAGGACCCGAGTTCGATCCCCAGCACCAAAAAAAAAAAAAAAAAAAAAAAAAAAAAAAAATTACCAGACTGAACAAATATTCATCAACTGAATTGGGAGGGGTACACTAGTTCTTGTAGGGTCTGTCTTCCTTACACTGAAGTTCAGTCCTGAAGAATCTCATAGCCAAGACTGGGACTGGACAGCCAAGACAGCATCTGTATTATCAGATTCACTTCCTCTAGGAAAGGGGAGGGGATGCAAAATGACTCACCTCAAGGACAGAAGGACTTCTGAGGGTCCCTTCTAAATGCACCTACTGAGGTGAAAACATGAGGAAAAAACTGCTGAAAGTATTTAGAGTTTAACTAAGGGCTTTTCTTCCTTTAGAAAACCACCTCAGACCAATGATGCTTTAGTGTTCATACATAAGTTTTCTAGCAAAACTAAAAGGGGGGTAAACACAGTTTCGCTTACTTAATCTTCTAATTAAACTGACAAAACACTTGGGGTTGAGACAACCACAATGGTCCTCAAACCACGAGATAGAGCCCTGAACCTGTGTCTACCACTGGTTTTTATGTACTCACCCCATCTCTGCCCAGCCTACAACTCCACATCTACAGTACCTCTTTGCCTCCCAAGCCACAGTTCTTTTATTTTTACCAAGAATATGTATTGGTACATTGTATACATAATGATCATAATCAACATGGTTATTTTGTACCTGTACATGATACATCTTGGTTTCCCCCCCCTTCCCTCCCTTCCATTCACCCACCCCTCCCTATTTGCAACAAGTGTAGTTACACTTTTCCATTTTTCCCCTTTCATCTTACTTTTAACCTTCTTCTTTATCCCCCTTTTCCCTATCTAGTTCTCCTCTCTTTTGAATACTATCTCTCTTTTTTTTTTAAACATAATATCTATTCTACCCCTTTGTCCTTATTTACACTTATGGTTTCTCATATCAGAGAAACAATTCGATGTGTACTAATAAGTGTCTGATTTATTTCACTTAATAGTATGTTCTCAAG
>PVJO010006425.1:0-89430 GCA_004026905.1 Hystrix cristata
CTTTCCCCTTCCCCATAAAAACCCTTCGCTTCTGTAGTTCGGGGCCTTTACTACTGTCTCCTGCGTGGGACAAGTATTGGCCCAGAGCTCTGTTAACAACAGCTTGTTGCTTTTGCATCGAATCTGGTCTCTTGTCGTCCTTGAGCGCCGCTCTCCCTTGTCCCGGGTAAGTTGCAGAAGGTTTCAGCCTTAACATTTTCTCCACGGCATACTTTTTCATTAATGCTCATCTCAGCCAGGGCAGGAAATCCCTGAAATTTGATTCACGTGTCAAATTGCTTATACTGTCCAGGCACTAAGAGGGTATGAGAAGATTTGTTACTCCCACCATGATGCTTTCTGGGGACGAACAGGACAAGTACGAAGTGGCTTGGAAAGAAAGAAGAGTCTCGTGGCCTGGGGATTTACTGTGATTGTGAAGAGGGGCTGGATCCAGAGGTCTGTGCAGGAAGGACTTACTGATTGCTGGGTAGGTGGACGGACTCCCTCATTGGTTTGTCCAGATGAAGGACGGAGGGAAAGAGGGGCTGGATTTGAGACCTACAAGCAGTCAGACATTACAAGAGCAATCCGACTCTGTTACTGATATTTGTGGGGGAGTTTTCTCACTGTCTGTCGATGGATTTTAAAAGGCATCAAATCTAAACTCTGTCTTCTCCTTAAAAGGAAGATTTTATTATAATCGTTTTTCAAAGGGAGTGGTTTAGCCATGTTCACTCATGCCAGCATCCACCATGAATAGTTTAGGAACCATGAAAGAATCGTGTTGTACATGAAAAACTAACTAACATGATTTTAGACACACATTGGCTCATATAAGTATAATAATATTAAAACCAAAATCTTTCACATATGTAAAAGCCAATTATTTCCATTTGTAAAAGTACAAAAGTAGCTGACTGATTGACAGCCACTCATGAATATCTTGTGGATGTTTTCCATCTTCAGTTCCTGCCAGAGTTTGTGCGAAGACCCTAGTTATAGAAACACCCAGGAAGATCCCCTGCAAATGAAAGTGGCAGCAGCAGACGCAAAATCAGCATCCATGTGGGACGTGGCTATGCCCCCACAACCTGAAGACAAGAGGCTAAAAGTTCAGCTCAGTATGGCCAAAGAGGAAGCTCAAGATTTGCTGAAGCACTATTAAGTTTCTCAGAGCCCACTAAGAAAGACGAAGTGTCTTTGGTGGGAAGCTGCACATGCCAGGTTTGAGAAAGAAGGAGACGAGCCTTGTTCCACAGAGGGCACCCACGCTACCTGGGGACTGTGTCCAAACGGAAGGTGCAGGCTGCTGAGTGGTGCCTACAGACTGCCCCAAGTCTGCTGTGGTCACTTCACTTCCTGATACGGGACGAAGCTTAGCAAATGGTGCAGACCCGGCTTTGTTGGGAAAGACACACCATGTGCCCTTCCTCTCTCCCAGGTCTCTCCTTTCCCAAAGCCCCGGAATCTGTGGATTGGTGTCTCTTTTTCCTTTCTTCCTACTCTTAATGCTTTTATATCATGCATATCACCACTCAGAGGTGTGACAGAGTGTGTGTGTGTGTGTGTGTGTGTGTCTGTGTGCATGTGTGCTTGCAAGCTAGACTATTTTTATACTTACTTTTTAAAATTAAAGTTCATGCATTGAACTTTTACATTTATTTTTAATTTTACTTATATTCATGTAAAATGTCTTAATATTTAAATTTATTTAAAATTTTATTGTACATATTATAAAATACTGTTAATATTTGAATTTGTGTTTAATATTTAAAATTTTTATACTACCCAAAATTTAAAGCATCTAATACAAAATCTAGGAGGTCTCTTGCACAAATATGCCCCTCCCCCACCTCCCCTAAGCCAAGTACTTTGAATTTTTGAGCTGATTTCTTTGGTGTTTACTTCCACTCACTAAGAATTATGCTTCTATTGTTGTTTCTTGATATTTCAGTTTTACTCATCTGTTGTCTTGCTGATGAGAGTTAATTTAGCCTTCTTGTACACATCCATTTACCTGACCCCACTTACTTAGATCTTCCAAATATACGCACATCATGATTTTGTTTAGATGGATATTTATTGTTCACACTGTTATTGCTAAATGCATGCTGATCATCTGTGTTTGTAGAGATACTACCATTCATTTTTCTTCCTCGCGTAGGATTTGGGGTTCTGCTGAAGATGTTTTATGATGTCTTCCTGGGACAGGGTATGCCAGATGTGAACCTTTTGGGAATTTGCCCACCAGAAAGGCTTTTTTCCACTGTCCAGTTTGATTTAAATTTTGACTTGCTTTTGAATTCTAAGGTGAAAAGAGTTTTTCTTCAAGAACTGGAAAGCACTGTTTTCTGTAACCTCCACGTTCTCACAATCATTCATATAAAAACTGTTATCTTCTTTGGAAGCTGGTTGAATTTGCCCTTTGTTACACTCAGTGTTTTTAAAATTTACAAAGTTATCCCTTAGTGTGGCGCAATATTCACTCACTATGCTGGGCAGCCAGTGGCGATGGGAACTCTAGAAACTCCACTTGGTCCTGTAAGTCTAACCAATTTTGTAAGTGTCTTACTGACAATATTCTCCTATGTTCCCTCAGCCATCTTTAACTGAAAAAATCTGTAATGTACTTTACAGATCTGTAATGTACTAACCCTTAGAACTGCTTAATTTATTCTAACTACATTATGGCATTGCACTGAAGAAATATGTCTTAATAATACAACAGTAGACATTAAGGTAGTTTCTCTTTTAAGTTTATAAAACATTATAAACTGTTTCAGCAAATATTTCTTTGCACACATATTTGTTCATATGTACAGACTTTATATAAAATAGAGAATTAATAGGAGAGGGAAGATGTACAATTAAACTTAGTAGAAAACGTTACTTGTTTACGTCTGTGGTAATGTTGTTGGGTAAGTTCTGATATTCCTGGTTTCTTCCCCACCTCGAGCAAAGAATTAAACGAGGGGGGCAAAAAGTAGTTCTAAAGTTTATTTAAAATTATAGAGAAAAGAAGAAAAGGAAAGTTGAGCATAACAACAGAAGCAGCAAAATATGTACTGGGCCTAAAAGGCATGGTAGAGGTTATCACAAAAAAGGCATGATAGTGGTGGCGCTGGGTACGCAGACACCATCTTCCACAGGAGGGAAAAGAGAGAGCTCCTTCCCTGGTGGCACCATAGAAAAGACGAAAGCTTGCTTCTGGTGTTGCTTCTATTTATCGAATGGAGTTCCCGTGGAAACTCGCAAGAACTCCCTACAGTTCACGTGAGAGGGCTGGTGCTTGAAAATGGTGCCTCAGGCTGATGTCAGGTCCAGGCCACTCCTCCAGGTCACGTTCCCTTGCCAGCCAACCTTAGCCACGCCCCATTCCTACCTCAGTAATACCAATTTCCCTATGTCCTTATCAATGTGTGATATCATCAGATCTTCAAAATTTTTCCAAAGTTGTGGAAGGAAATTTTTCCTCAGTTAAATTCACAAACAAAAGGTAAATATTTTCCATATATTAATAATATGTGAAAATTTTCTCTTCTATGAAGCATTTTATATGATTTGTCTATAAATTCTATACTAAATCAAATCTCTAGATATGATAAAATGCATATCTCAAAATATAAAAACAAAGCAAAACCTGAACTGCACAGGAGTTGTAATTTATACCTAATAGAATTCCAAAATTAAAACTGAAATATCTGGATTTGTGGGACACATTTGAATAAATTTATTTTTAATTTCTATCTCACTCCATTATTTCAAATAAGCATTTCTTTCCTTTTTTAAATTAAAAAGGCAAATGAGCCATAAACACTGATTTACTTTTACATATTAATCTCGTTGGCTATGTCTTCATCATTTATGGAACATTGCTAATGCGTCTCGTTAGGAGGCTGATTCATTTTCAGAAGTTATAAACAAGAATATATAATAAATATTTTTTATGTTCAAAACAAAGAGAAGAAAAATTAAAGAAACTCCTTAAAGAATAAATAATAAGTATTAGTAGTTTATAGACATTTTCATTCCTCTCTTTATGGATATGTAAATGTTTCATATTTTAAATATGAATACTATATACAGTTTTGCATTTTTCCACTTAGTATCATATGATGAACATTTCTCCTACATTATAGAACAATTTTACATTACTTTAAATTACCCAATAACATTCTGTTACATAAGTATAAGACAATTTATTGGAACACTTTCTCATTTTTCTACAAACATTTCTTACACTTGGATGACCACTTTCGGAAGTATAAAAAATCATGTCTTTGTTCCTTATTGAAAAGTTTAAAATGGAAATAGTAAAACTGCCCAGGATATTGCTAGTATACACTGTGTTTTCCTAAACATCATTTTTATTCCCATTCCCCAGCTCGTTAGAAATAGTAATGAAACAGGCAATGGCTGACCCAGCCTGACCCTGGTCTCCCTCCTCTATCGCCAAACCCTCTCATTCTGTGACCCCTGGACTAGAGATGGGACTTGGCTTTCTGCTTCTGTAACTCACCCACACACTACAAACCCAAAACCAAACTCCATGTACAAACCTCGGGACTTCTGTACTCTGGGCCCAGGTTTAGGAGCACAAAAAACTCCCCTGGGTCCATCGATGTGACTAAATCTGAGTTCTCCAACTCTCCGAGTAGAGCTTGAAATCTTGCAGAGCTGTAACACTGAAACGCCAAGCTGTAACACTGGTGACACTGAGCTATAACACATTTTTGTCACAACACTCAAATTATTACAATTGTCATATTCTTCCTTTGCTATGGATGGCATGCCTGTGTTCATACGTGTACATGTATACACACACACACACACACACGAACGCACACAGGCATTTTCCATATCTTTTGCGGAGCCATTGATACCCTGATGGATGAGATCAAGTTTTCTATTACAGCAATGTACAGACCTTTTGATGAATGTTTTGTTTGGCTAATTTTGTGCTCAATCAGGAAAGTGTTACCTTGGCTTAACTCCCTTTCAGTTGATTGGTAAACATTCGGTATTTATACTGATGACCAGTTGCATGGAATGGCACACTAATAAGTAACTCTTTGAACTTAGCACATATCACAGGAAGTCCAGATTAACACCGCTGACTTACATGATTAATATACCATCTTTGATGAGTAAAGATTAATCATTAAAGTGATCTTTACTTCTTTTCTGAAATGCTGCCAGAATGATTACTGAAAAACTCAAGTACTATATTTCACTGTATAGAAAACGCATGTTTTCTCAACGTTCTAACATTTAAAATGGTCTTACAATCAACTGTTGTCTTAAAAGGTACTTGACAGCAGTTTGCCTTTCTAGTGCTATGTACAATAACATCGCAGCTCTTACATGATGCTTTCTTACATTGTTGGACCTACTGTCCAGAGATGCTGTGGTATAATATGAAAGGAAAATGTAAAAGGTATTTAGCTTATGAAGAGGCAGTCACTGAGGTATAGAGTTAGTTCAAAGATAATAGCACATACCCCCAGTTAAGAACTAATTCCAGCCATGCAGCTAGTTAAGATTAGAAATGTAGACTCAAACACAGTTAAGAGGATGAAAAGTTAAGATAAAAATGGCAGTTAAGAATCCTCCCTTAGAATGAAGGCTTTTCTTACACAGGAAATGCTAAGTTAGTTGACGGCTCCTCCCTCCTCAGGGCTGGACTTAGAGGAATTTAAAAATGCAGAGTGACTGGTTTCCTTCAGATTTCTTTTGACCTCGGCCAGCTGAGGAACTAATTTTCTTTAGACCCTAAACCCGCATAGATAGCCACCTGTTTAAAACAGGTTTCAGTGTTTGCTTACCTAGCCAATACCAAAATGGACAAAATGAAGAAAGCACATTGGAAACTCCACTTTTGGAGCCCCATCCTGGAACCCAGGAGCTTCTTTTTTCTCCCTCTTATTTCCAATAAACACTGTCCTAACTTCCTCCTTTCGTCTGAGATTTTATTCTTTCACTTCGTGAGACACTGAGCTCAGGTTTACATGGTTTATACAGAGTTAGTTGTCAATATACTGTACCTGAGAGAAAGAGGGTTGACATCAGCACAGCAGCAACGGGCTTTATTAGGAACATAGTCGGAGGGGAGACCCCTTGGAAGCACAAAGGCCAACAGAGATGCTCTCAGAACAAAGGGGCTTCCGGTTTACACAGGCGTCATGGCAACAAGACAGTGAGGGAATCCGCAGGCCTGTAAAACTCTCTCAGGGTGAGGTACTCCTTGGCTCCTCCTTACCTTGAGGCTGTGAGCACTGCAGGGTATCTGGGTCTGAAGAGCTGGACATTCCTTTCCTGGTTGCAGGCATCCCGTGTGACTTACGGGCCTTCCTTATCTTCTAGCTGTGGACACTGTGGCCTTGCAAAGGACTTGGGGACTGGGAATTGGTTTTTTCCCATGAGGCATTTAACTTTACAGCTGTTACAGTTGAGTGAGCCAGAAATAGTCCAGCTTCTGGTGTACAATGAGGGAAGAATTCCAAGTGCACACTCCACAGTGGGTAGAGGGTAGCTGCGTTTATTGAGATCTCTGGAAAGGTATCAGTTGGCATGAGGGGAAGGGAAAAGTGTGGAAGCAAAGAGCAAAAGGGCCAGAAGGCACACGCAAGTGAAAAGGCAAAAGGGGAATGGTGTGCAAATGGCGGGCCTGACTACGCAGTCTCCTTGGATTTAAAGAGTAGCGGTCTCTGACTTCTAGGTGCCTCCGCCTGAGTCTCTCACTGGCATCAGAATGCGTCCCCCAGGGCAGGGCGATCACTTAGGCTTTTATTGTTATGTTTTGCACTTCCTCTAAGAAGGTGGAAGCATGGATAATCCTTATTTATATTTATAGTTGAGCTTTTGGGGAAGGGAGTGGCTTGCTCAGATCCTTTGTCTCTAACTTTACTATAGCTGTTAGTATTTCTGCCTAGGCCTGGTTAGAAATGTTTGGTAATCAAAATATATAACATTAGTGGCTTCAATAGGATCTTCAGGTAAGCCTGAGGCAAGAAAGCCACAGGCCCAAACTCTAAGTTCTGACAAAGAGTCATAAAATCCTTCCTCAGCTCTTTAGAGATGATGAGACAGGCAATGGCTGACCCAACTTGACCCTAGTCACTTGCCTTTATAGTCAAAGCTCCCTCCCTTCATTCCTTAGCCCTCGACCAGGGATGGGACTAGCCGTGCTTTCCACTTCAGTAACCTACCCACTCATTGCAAAACCAAAACCTCGCTTCCAATATAAACCCCAAGACTTCTGTATTGGGGCTCAGGTTTTCAGAGTGTGAACTCCCCTGGGTCCATTGACACAATTTAACCCGAGTTCTCCAACTCTCTGAGTGGCACTTGATGTGTTGCAGAGCTGTAACACTGGGCTGTGACACTTTTGCTGCAACAAGCTCAGCTAGCCAGGTAGGTCTTTGGTACAAAGGTAGAACTTTAGCCTTCTAACTATGAGAGCACAATTTACCAGAAAGATAAGAAGAGAGACAAAGAAGAAGATGCTTTTTGTGAGGAATGCCTGGTGTGAACAGAGGATTGCTTGATAGCTTGGGAGTATAAGATTGACCAGTGTGAGGGGACTCTATAGGACATAAGGTTTGCAAGCAGGACTGTGCACCCACTACAGACATCCGGTCATCAAATGAAGACAAATGAAATTATCAAGAAGTTGGGCTATGGCTGAGGTATTAATTGGCCTTCCTATTGCTGGGTCACAATACTTGCTTGACACCCATAATTTAAAGGAGGAGAGTTTCAGTTTGACTCATGGTTTCAGGGATTTCAGTCCATGGTCAGCTGGCTCCCAAGGCACAAATATGATGGCAGAAGGGTGTGGTAGAAGGAAATTGCTTAGTTCATGGTGCCCTGAAACAGAGCATGTGACCCACCAAGGCACAACAAGAAATGTTTTCTACTGATCGTCTGGGCAGATCTCAAAGTAATCAAGTTGACACTACAGTTCAACCATCACAGTAGGAAAGAAAATGTGAGAGATAATTCAAAACATATTCCACTGTGAGGTGAAAAAGACAATTTAGGGATGAGGTAAAGCTCTGGTTTAAGTGGGTGGGTAGCCTCAATAGAAGGAAAGAACAATGATAGAAGTAGTATTGCTTTAGGTTATGGCATTTTGGAAACATTCTTTCTTTTTTTTTTCTTTTCTCTTTTTTTAACCAAGAACATGTATTGGTACAATGTACATATAATGATTACATTCATCACATTTATTTTGTACCTGTACATGATGCATCTTGGTTCTCCTCCCTCTTCCTCGCCCCTCCCCTCTATTCCCTTCCCTATTTACAGCAGGTACATTCACATTTCTCCATGAATTCCCTTTCCTTTTTCTATCCCTCTTTTCCCTTCCTGATTCTCCCCACCTCTCCATCCAATGCTCCTCTCCTTAGAATATTATCTTCCTTTTAGAGTATATATATTACACCTCTTCGTCCTTTCTAAGGTGCTCTGTAAAGCTTTTTATGAGAAAAAACCAAAATGCTTCTTCTCAGTAACAGTTTGTACATTTCTTACATTCTTATTCTCTATACTGTCAGGTCCTAGCTTTTTTGCTCTTTTCTATGTAGAGGAAGAATTAAATTTATTAAATTTATTATTTAATTAATTTAAATAATTCAATTATTAAAATATCCAAAAGATACAGATTCACTGCTATGACCTCATTGAGTTGGAATGCTTCCTGGAGCTATTACAATGGAATTAATTTGTGAAAATGGTAAGGGAAATTGTCATTTTAATAAAGTTTGTATCTTATTTATTTTCAAATCTAGGGCTAGGCTTTTTTCCCTTACATTCTCAATAATAAAACTAGTAAAAAATAACTGCCAAATTGATTTACCATGTTTTTGTTTGTTTTTATCTTTGCATTTTAACAGGATATTGAGATACAAGTGATAACATACAACTCCATCATTTAAAACACACATTCATATCCTTGTTAAATACTCCCAGAGTTACACAATCACTATAAAAATATAATTTAAGGATATTTTTATCACCCCCAAAGACATCTCATATTCATCAGCAGCCAATCTGTTTATATTTAATACTGTATTCAAATGGAACTCATTATAAAACACTTGTTCCATTTCTAAAATATGTCGTTTAAGATCACAAGTGAGATGGGATTAAAGCTGATCTGCTCTCTTCCTTCAAATCTTAACCACTTCCTGGTTTTCTATTTCTCTAATGTTCTAACAATATTTTAAAACCAAGGCCCGCAGCCTGGCAGTGGTGATGTCCCTGACCCTGTGCCTCCTCAGGGGCCAAGGCTGCAGTGGTTTCCGCGGGGCTATGCTCTGGCTGGGTCCTTTCGCCGTCTCTGGGCTGAGCTGCCCTCACTGCCTGATCGACAGCGCTTCCCCAATTTTGTGGCTTTAGTAGGCAGTTCTTCCCACCTTTAATCCATAATTTCTATTTTAACTGACACAAAATTATACACATTAGTGGGTTACCCTGTGATATTTGAATCCATGTATACATTTTGTAATGTTCAAATCAGGTTAAGCATATCTACCTCCTCAAACGTTTATCACTTCTTTGTGGCAAAAACATTAAAATTCCTTTCTTCTAGGTTTCTGAAATATATAGCACATTATTGTTATCTATAATCACCTTATTATGCAATAGCATATCAGAAATTTTGTCTAGCTATAAGTTTAAGACTTGTCAACGAACCTTTCCCATCCCTCCACCACCAATCCTCTGTCTCTGGCAACCACAATTCAGCACTCAACCCCTGAGACCAACTCTTTTACATTCCACATATGAGCATATGAGTGAGATCTTTGCAGTACTTATCCATCTGTGCCTGGTTTATTTAATGTAACAATGATCTCTGTTCCATCCAAGTTTTGAAAATTGGCAGGATTTCATCCTTTTTACAGCTGAGTAGTATTTCATTATATATAGTTTGGAATGCTCTATCTTACAGCAGTTGATAGACTCTTAGATGGCTTACATTTCTTGGTTGCTGTGAATAGTAAATATGGGAGTACAGATATCTCTGACATACTGATTTCACTTCCTTTGGATATATATGTAGGACTGTATTGCTGGATCATGTAGTACTCAATTTTTAATTTTTTGAGAATGCTCTATATCATTAAACACATTTGTGATCTGAGTTGAACCTCGCATCTGGATTCTTAGGTTTTCAATTTTCTTCTAAAACATTTTTTACAGAGACTAAATCTGAAGTCTCATTAAAATCTAAAGATGTGATGCTAATTTATCATGGTGATGAGAATAGAAGATGATGAATGAGAGTTGAAACTAAATTATAGAAGCAAAATAACATCAGACTAGGGCACATACTACAACAAGATCTAGTGAAAGGGAAAAAGACTATGCGAGCTTGGTCACAGGCACACATTTAGGGTAAAAAAGAGACTGCTCTATTTCTTGCCAAAATTGTTGGTGAGTTCTTGCTGGTTTGAACTTGGGAGGTATCTGAGCAAAAACTGCAGTGTGTCTGGCCCCAATCTGAGACCTTCGCAGCCATCAGGGAGGCAGGAGATAAAGACACCAGAGGGTGGGAGAAAGATTTCCTAGAGGGGCGGACATCAGACTGGATCTTCAGGGTTTTCCAGAGCACTGTCAGGGCAGAGGAAAAGGCCCTGGGGAGTGGGGCCAGCAGTGCGTGCGGCACCGAAGGAGCATCACCTGGTCAAGGCCGCGACAACCGTGTGCGCTGGGAGAGGAGATGCAGACTGGAGAGCAGGGAGTGAGACTGTGGCTCGCTCCCCGGTCCATCTTGGTAGGTAAGGCCCCGGGCCACCTGCGAGGGTAAGAAGGCTCACATCACACCGGGATTGGCATTCAGTGCGAGCTAATGGACAGGATTTCACTTTTGCTGATGGAGGCAGAGCAGAGGTGACCTTCGCGGTCAGACTCCTGAGAGCCCTGACTTCTCCTTTGTGTGATGGGCGCCTAATAGTCACTTCTGCGGCACTGGCACAGAAGGCACACTGCAGCCAGCCTCCCACTCAAGAGCGCTTGGAAAGAAGACAGGGGAGAGTGACAATTCATTGAACAAGAGCAAAAGGTCCTTGCGGGCGCCTATGGTGGCAGCAGAAGCAGTGACATCTATGGCAGTGGTGACAGCTGGCAAGAGAAGTTCCTGTGTGGGGCAAGGCTGAGACCTGCAGAGGATCCAGCCCGCCTGCCCAGCCCAGACCTCCCTGCTGAGCAGCAACAGAGCTGACTTTATTCTCCAGCCTGAGCTCAGCAGGGCGGGCAAATTTCTGGACCTCGGATAAGAAATTTTCACAAAATTATTGTAAAAATATATTTTTTTGAAATAAATGATTTTATGCAGTAAATGACTGCAAAATAAAGGCATGCACCTAAACACAGTGATCAAGCATACTAGGGATACTAGCCTTTATCTAGATGTCCCCCAAAGCCTCATGCGGTTGTAGGTGGGGCGATTGGAAGGCGACTGGATCATGGTGTGATACCAGATTAATCCCCTGTTGGGTTATAGCTGGGTGTGATGCTGAGAGGTGAACCTTGGTGGGTGGAGGGGGCCCCTGTGGGCATGGCCTGGAGACAGAGCTATATATCTCCCTCCTCCCGCCTTGAGTGCCCCCTTCTTCGTGTTTGGCACCCCTAAATGTCTCTACTCCACCATGCCCATCCCTGCTACCCTGCTTTGGAGCCAGCTGACTTTGGATTGAAACTTCTGCAGACTATGAGCTAAAAGAGACCTCTCTGCCTCTGACTTTTGAGTATAGGTGTTTTGTCCCAGCAGTGAGAAAGTGACTGAGACAAGGGGCTACTAGGGATCATAAAGAGGCAGAGTCTGCAGCAAAGTAAATACCTGCAGACTGAGAGATAGAAGTCAAACCCAAACCTCATCACGTGCGATGATAAGGAGCATTATATGCATATGAAGCTTTGGATGAACCGGTTACTAATGAGGAAGATAATTTTGAAATTAATTGCATCATTATCAGAAATACAGTGATGAGGTACAAATCAGGAATCTACCTCTGGTTTCCGGTCCTGCTCCCACAAGGCATGGGAAATGCCAGAGGAATCACGAAAAGGTAATTGCACAGATTTATGTTTAAATTAAACTCAGACACAAATGAAGTTTATATGGATGAAGAGTTCAATCTTTTCAGGAAAATAGTTCTGTAAGAATCAGTACCTTTAATGAAGTAAAATATACATTTTAAAAGAATTTGTCAGCTATTTATCCTAAAGTTGCTATAACCTAGTTTGTGCTCTTTCATAACATTTCCATCAGCAGCAAAGTTTCAATTCAAAGTTAAGAAGCCTCAAAAATTATTTGTGATCTTACATATGCCAAGAGCAAATAATATTGTTTTCAATTATATCAAAGAAGATAAAGTTGCTAAAAGTATACATTTTCAAGACTTAGTGTAAGTATTTTCAGAAATCTTGTACCAACCAAAGTATCAATTTAATGAAGTTTTATTATATAAAACTTTTACTCCAAAATATAACTTTTGCAATTTATGTTTGTATTGTTACTTATGTATAAAGATGACCCTAATAAATTTATTAGTGATAAAGAGTCTTTACATAAGAAGATCTATATTGCAGTGCCTTTAATTAGACATTTTTCCCACTCTGTGAAGAAGGGCTATTTTCATGTTTTAAGAAAAATATTGAAATTGTATGTATTTAAAGTGAAAGCATGATGTCTGATATATGAGAATGCAATGAGCAGTGACTAAAGTCAATGTATTCATTGCCTCACACTGTGACAATCTGTATTTGATGAGAATATTTAAGGTTTCCCCTTTCAGCAAAATTTAAGTGTAAAAAAGAGCATTATTAACTATACTCTCCATACCCTACATAAGCCCTCTAGAATGTATTGATCCTGCATAAATCAAAATCACAATGATTTAACAAAATTAAAAAAAAATCACAACGAGACATTTCCTCCCAACTGTAAGAATGGCTACTGTAAAAGTGTTTGTGAGTCTCTGTAGAAAAAAGCAGCCTCACACACTGATGGTGGGAATGCAAATTACTGGAGTTACTGTGGAAATAGGATCAAAGTCCCTCTAGAAAGAAAAATAGAAGCCCCTGATGAAACAGCAGTCCCACTCTGACCATCCAAATCCAAAGGACATAATCAGTACCTGACACTAACACTCCTGCATTTATTGCAGTACTATTCACAATAGCCTGGATATGGAATCAATCGAAGAGTCTGTGAATGAATGAGAGGATAAATTGTGGTGTGTGTGTGAGAGAGAGGGAGAGAGAGAGAGAGAAAGAGAGAGAGGGAGGGAAAGGGATACAATGTCATTCAGGCTTAAAACAGCAGGAAATTCTGCCATTTTGGACCATGTGGATGAACCTGGAGAATATTACGCTAAGTGAAATAAGCCAGACACAGAAAGATAAATGCTGCGTAACAGAACTTGCATGGGGCATCTTAAAGAAGTTGAACTTGCAGCCGCACAGAGCAGAATGGTGCTTCTCAGTGGTGCAGGGAAGGGGGATCTTAGTCAATGGCCCTGTGAATTACAGGGCTGGTTCTGCTTGCACATGTGCTAATCTATGGATATTTATTTGTTCATCTCAAGTGTATCTTCTTTTCCTTTTTGAGGTTATTTTTTGTGGAACTAGAGACTGAACCCAGGGCCTTCACACTGAGCTACATCCCCTGTGCTTTTTAAAATGTTTTATTTCGAGACAGCATCTCGCTAAGTCACTAAGCTGCCTCAGCTCCCAGAGTGCGGGGATTACAGGTGTGCGCCACCGCCCCTGGCTCTACTTTTGAAGATATGTTTTAACGGTGCTTGGCTACCTTAATACTGCTGATGTGTTCTACTTAACAGTCTTTCAGATTAATTATGTTGAAAGAATTGAGCAGGCAGACAGGGCAAAAGCAAGGTTAATGGTTTATAAACTTCCCCTGCACTTCCATGTGCTTTACGTTTCTAATTGAATTCGTCACCACTTTATTTATTTGTTAATGTTGTTGAACATTTTTCCCTCCCAGTGAATAGAGGGGCTTTTATTCCATCACCCGACTGAGTGTCAGCTAATTCCCAGCATAAACATGAACTCACCAAAGGGTGTCCCTGGTTCTCCAGGTGTCACTCCCAGCCCTGGTCCTTGGGCACCCACATGTGTTGGCTTCAGAAGCGTGTGGGCCAAGATACCGAGCAGAACATCCTTAAATACTCCTTTGATACCCACTGTCTCCTGCCCTTTGGTCATATGTGCGCTAATGCCAGGGCGGGTCTCCCGGGGCCTGAAACTTCAGCTCCACTGGCTTTTCGACCAGTAAGAGAATGTGCTGCAGGCTGGATCCAGAGTGGCTGTTGTACGGAGAGAGTTCTACAACTCACCTCCTAGTGTGTGTTAATACAAAACTTCATTAAATGTTAGTATTACTATTTTTTAAAGGAGAGATTCTCTGACATGTGGTGTTAACTGTCCTGAATGGAGAGGCCATCTGACTCTAAACTATCATTGGAGGGAGAAGGGCGGTGATACCGAGGATGGCTGGCGAGACTCGAGTCCTTCTGCGGTCTCATAGTCCCAGCACAGGCATACCAACTACATCTACAAAATGAGACGGTTGAAAAAGCAAAGTTGTTCTCAGAGAAGAACTACCAACACTGCCTCCCATCCAGACTGCGGCCCTAAATCCATTCTACGTAGAGAATCTAGCCCCTCGGCTGGAGACAAGACCAGAGGGGAGGGATGGTCAGGAAGGGGCTGCTCCCGAGAGGTGCAGTTTCCTGTGTGCTCTGCATGGAAGGTTCCAGGCGGAAGGTTCCGGGCGGAAGGTTCCGGGCCGGTACAGCACTGCATGGTGACCTGGTGCCTCCCCGGCGTTCCAGGCCAGAAGGAGGCTGCGGCACGAGCAGACCTTGCTGGCCAGCACGAGGCTGGCCTTTCTCCCAGACACAAGCTGGCAGACTGTGCACAATTTTCTTGAGAAACAGAACTGCCACTCTGCATTGATCAGCCCCAGATTATTAGCTAGGAAATGCCAATACTGTCTTCCAACTACTCGCTATACCTAATTTATTTTTAACAAACGTATTGAAACCTTTCTTAGTACTTGGCTTATCTTTGATGTATGACATAAGACTAATGCCGAGGCCTCATTCCCAGCTTTCTAAACCAGTATAGAGTATCTTTGATTAGAAATAGATTAAGCTCATTTTTTAAAGGAGATTAATTAGACATGCTTTTAAAGATGGGGATTGCTGGGGACCTGTTTTCTTCCTGTGACGGGCCTCAGCTCTTCAGCATTCTGCCTCCAGGTAGGGAAGTCACTCAGACTGGGCAGTTTGGGGAGAGTAACTTCTCATGCGCTGGGATCTGCCTTTCTTGGCTTTGCCGCAGACCTGCTGCAGGCGTCTGCTACTCCTTCACCCTGGGGGGGTGCCTTTCTGTGCAGGCTCCAACTGTAGCAACATCAATCTGGTGTTAAGTCTGGACTGGATGGAAAATCGCCTAATTTGGGAATTTGGGAATTCAGTACACACTCACATAAGCTACTTTTTGCAATTTAGCCCCCTTTATTATACAAGTTATATGTTGGCTACCAAATTTTTTCAGTGACCTTTCTTTACTGACGTGTACAGATCACGAGCACACACTTTTATAGCTCTTTATAAAAAGAATTCTATTGCATAACTAAAACTAGATCCAACAGCAGACATTCCCAGTTCTCTGGAAGATGCTCCCTTGCATGTTCTCAAGTGTTACTCAATTGCCTACTCCTGACCACCACCTGCAATCCAGAGAAATAGAACAACACGGCATGTCGTGGATTCTGAGGGGCTCAGTTTTCTGCCTGACATTATGGGATTCTTCTGCTGCTACTGGAGACAGCAGGCCCTCGTTCATCTTCATGGCTGTGTTGCTCTCCACTGTGTGGTGTGAGACGTAGGATTTAGGTGCACCCCTAGAAACTCTAGGGTGCTGGATAGTACTGGAAGATGAAAAGATGGGATATTAATTCCTTCCATACAATTCAATTAGGAAAAACCTTTTTATCCCTGAAGTCACACCCAAGGTCCTTTCCGCTGTCACAGATTCTGGTGGAAATCCACAGTGAAAGACCTGTTGCTGATGGGCTGGTAACTGCTAGGTTCAAGTGCATGTGGTGACCAATATATTGTCCCTAAAGGCAGCTGCTCTGCCACTTGGAGATTGTCATTATTGTATTTTGTTTATCCCAGTATTTCAGAATCAATCCAAACCTCATCTAAATGCAAAATAGGTGATAGTGCTGCAAATGAGCAGAACGCTGAAAAGAAAATAAACAATGACCTCAAGAAAGGATGGAGTGAGAGGAGCTCGGTGAGTCTGGAACCCACTGGCAGGAAGCCATGATCCGTGAGTCATGCTTCTTTTCCTCCAAAAATGCAGTTGATACATTTACAGTAAAATGTATCCTATATTCTGCACGGAAGACTCAGTCAGAATGAGTTGCTAACTTTTGGAGAATTTTAGATGGGAAAGAAACTCACCAATGAAACTGAAATAAGTTAAAAAGTTACACTCTGTGAAAAAGATCTAATGGTAAGAAATTTCCCCGAATGTCATTTCTCTATCAGCTAATGAAACTAGGGTGTTTTGTAATTCAAGCAGGAATATAATATATAATTTTTATATAGACTGTCTCCCCTGTTCAGCGCCACTCTCCAGTGTAATTATAATGTCAATGGGGCTACAGTCACACCTAGAGGTCTTCCGAGGAACGAATCGCCATGGATTCCATTCAGCTGGTAGAATTCACCTCCTGACACAGGAAAGCCCCAGGACCCAAGACTCTAGATTATGACAAGAAGGGAAGAAGAAAAGAAAGGATAAAGGGGAAAAAATGGAAAAATGTAAATAAAGCTGTTGAAAATAAGAAGTGGGGTGTGGAAGGGAAGGAGGGGGTAGGGGGGACCAAAATATATCATGTACAGGTACAAATTGACCATGATGAATGTCATCATTATGTATACAATGTACTAATACATGTTCTTGGTAAATTAAAAAATAAATAAATAAATAAAAAGAAGTCATAAAATCCTTCCTCAGCTGTTTAGAAGGGGTAAAAATGGAATAATGTAAGTAATGCTATTGCAAATAAGCAGGGGAGGGGAGTAGAAAGGAGGGATGGGATGGGGCACAACCAAGATATATCAGGTACAGGTACAAATTAACTATGATGAATGTGATCATTATATATATCTACAATGTACCAATACATGTTCATAAAAAAAAAAAAAATAGAAATGGCAACGAGACCGGCAATGGCTGACCCCACCTGTCCTCAGTCAGGTGCCTTTGAGATCAAACCCCTCCCCTTGTTCTCTACCCTGCGGACCAGAGGTGAGACTTAGCTTCTCTAATCCCACCTACACATTGCGCCAGCCACCACGTGACTTCTGAGAAACTGAAACCCAGCTCCCTATAGGAACCCCAAGACTTCTTTGTTCCAGGCCCAGGTTTTCTGAGTGCAAACTCCCGTGGATCTGTTGTGGTGAGTAAACCTGAGTTCTCTAGCTCTCTGAGGGGCGCTCGGTCTCTCACAGAGCTGTAACACCGAGCTGTAACACTTGGCTACCACACTCTGAGGACTGGACGACTGAGGACCTGTTTTTTGGCTGGAGTCTGTCCCTGGGAGCTGCAGGCCACTGCTTTCCTTAGCCACACGACCCTGTCATTCGTGACGTGGCAGTTTGCTTTACAGTTCACTTTCCAGTGTGTTGACCTGGTAAAGTGAGGCCTTGGCAAGATAATCTTCTTTTTGCTTACTCGAAAATTCAGCAAACTTGCACACTTAGCCACCTATAAAACCTATCACTTTTGCTGTCAGTAACTGAGTAAAACGGAGAGGAGTCTGTTCAATTTGTCAAATATTGTGCCCTACTCAAAGGAGTGACACCCTTCACATTTGTCAAATTCTGTTGGCCAGAACCAAGACACAGGTTCTGCCCCATTCAGGCAGGAGATCACCCAAGGGTGTCAGTCTTCGACAGGCACTGTACAGTGTATCTGCCAGTTTTTAACAGTTTGCTATAATTTTAATGTGTCCATTTGCATAGATGTTATTTGTTTGTTTCCCTTCATGTATTCCAGGCTAGTCTTGACATCACTATGTAGCCCGGGCCATGGCAATCCTCATGCCTCAGCCTGCTGAGTGCCAGAATTACAGTGCGCACCACCATGCCCAGCAAACTGCGTAGATTTTACCAAGAAGAATCAGAGGTCTCAGGTGTAGTTGGTCCATCAGGAGAAATGGGAATTTGATTCTAGAAACTTTTAAATGGTTACCCGGGTAAATACATTTCCTGGATTAATGAAAAACCTCTTAAGAAAGTCACTTCTCACCATTCCAATTTTTCTGCTCACCAATGATCTTGTGATTTATAATTTGGTTGGCTGAGTGAATGTTTCCATTATAAAAGAGTGTTCTGAGAAAATGTACTACCAGTGCGAATCCTTTTTTTTTTTAATTTATTTTATTTTACCAAGAACATGTATTGGTACATTGAATACATAATGATGATATTCAACATGGTTATTTTGTACCTGTACATGATGTATCTTGGTTTCCCCCTTCCCCTCCCCTCCCTTCCATTTCCCCGCCCTTCTGTATTCGCAACAAGTTGATTTACGTTTTTACTTTTCTTCCCTTTCTCCTTTCTTTTCTTTTTCCCCCTCCTTCTTCCCTCCCCTTTCTAGTTTTCCTCGCTTTGAATATTATCTTCCTTTTATATAATATCTATTACACCTCTTTGATCTTATTTACACTTATGGTTTCTCAAATCAGAGGAACAATTCAATGTATACTCATGAGTGTCTGATTTATTTCACTTAAGAGTATGCTCTCAAGGTACATCCATTTACCTACAAATGTCTCTAGTTTATCCATATAGAAACATTAACCAGAGCAATCAGGCAAGAGAAAGAAATAATAGGAAAGGAAGAAGTTAAACTACCATTATTTGTGGATGACATGATATTCTACGTAGAAGACCCCAAAAATTCCACCAAAAAACTTCTAGATTTAATAATTTAATTTAGTTGCATAGCTGGGTACAAAGTCAACACCCAAAAGTCAATAGCATTTCTATATACCAATAACAAACTCACTGAGAAAGAAATAAGAGAAATTATACATTTCACAGTCACATCCAAAAAAATGAAATACTTAGGAATCTATCTAACAAAGCAAGTAAAAGATCTTTTCATTGAAAACTACAGTACTCTAAAAAAGGAAATTGAAAGGTATAACGGACAATGGAAAGATATCCTGTGTTCTTGGGTAAGAAGAACCACCATAGTGAAAATGGCCATACTTCCTAAATTACTGTACAGATTCAAAGCAATTCCAATCAAAATACCAATAACATACTTCACAGAATTAGAGAAGACAATCATGAAATTCATCTGGAGTCAGAAGAGACCAAGAATAGCAAAAACAATCCTGGGCAACAGGAATAAGGCAGGGGGCATCATAATCCCCAACTTGAAATTAAACTATAAAGTTACTGTGATAAAAACAGCATGGTACTAGCATGAAGACAGATCTGAGGACCAATGGAACAGGTTAAAAAGAAGCAGAAACAACTCCAAACACATTCAAATACCTCATTTTCCAATCCTCTTTTAAATGAATCAATTATCATTCTGATTTCCCACTGTCCTCAGATTCCACTGAGACAGGTTCTCCACATTTGATCCACTGGGGAGAAGTATTCCTTTGAATAGAATTGCACACAAAGAACATTCTTCCGTGGGGCAATACTGCCTCTGGCGGTCAAAGGGTTTTTGCCCGTGGCCTCTCTCCTGTGGTGCTGCCGGAGTGCATTAAAGTGATCTTCGTGGTTTGGGTGTCAACACTGATCCAAATCCCGCATTCTTCTGTTATAACAACAATCTTTCAAAAGTGGCTCTTAACAATGGAAACGTCTCCCACGTGGAAATGTCTCTAGGCTGTGACAAATGAAGGCGTTCGTCATGGAGGCTTTACGACCACAGCGATAAGACATGGATGGACTGTTCTGCTCTGTCGCTTGTCTGCTGCCCCTTTAAGAACAAGAACATCTTTTTCCTCCCTCCACCCAGGAGCAACCACCTGGTTGGCCAGGTGTCCTGATATGTAACTACTGAAACTTGCTGCTGCCGCACATAGTAGGCCTCCCTCTAAAATCCACAGGTATTCAGGTCTTGCACTCCTACTGTGCATGAGCTCTCCCCCAATTGTGAGTGACCAGCCCTAAAATAGAATGTGCTCGGTAACCATTTTAACTTAATCTCACCACACTTAGCATGAGTACTGAACGTGTGTCTCTACTCTTCTGAATTCAGGTTTCGTTTTATGTTTTTGAGTCTGACGGCAAAGCACTGTCTGGTGTAAATTCTGTGGTTGCTCTTGTCTGGCCGAAGCATCCATAATCAACTAAGTGTTAGACTACACGCACGGAGGCTCAACCCAGGAGAGACAGAAGAATTTGTCAGATGGAATACAGAGTGAAGATTCTGTGTGAGACTGCTATAGTGATTTTTCTTCTTCAGCCTTCATTCTTGACAGTTAATTATTCAACTAGTGAATGTAGGTATTGAACCTCCATTATTAAATCTCTCTTATATTCTTGATTGTATTTGAGGCTCCATAGGAAATAGAAGACACTGATGAGATACGCATAATGATGATTGCAAAATAGAGGTAGTACACTAATCTTGACCTTTGCATATTTTTTCTTTCCATGTGTTAGAAATTGTTTTAGGTGCTTTGCACAAATTATCAGAAACTCTAACTGGAGAAACTGTAAGCTAAGTAAAATTAGCCTCTGTTAAAAATAAGGGGGGAAAGGCTCAAAGTAAACTTATGCAAATTTCTGCATAAAGAATGAATGAAGGGGAAAGCATCACTATTATAGTAATTATTGTGATAATATTAGGAGTTATCAGATATTTGATGTGGGTTCTCATGTGGATATGGTGAACCCAGAATGAAGAGAATTTACTTGATGAGTTGGAGTCAGAATAGATGAATATGGTTAAACTGAATGCTTAATTTTTTTCAGATTAAGATGAAATTTTTTTATCCCTGGGATTAGAAAATCCTTCACTATTCATACAAGAACAGTCTTAGTTGTGAACACAGGATAGCCAGAATCTACTAGCCAAATTGTTTTTTGACTGAAATAAATGGGAATATCCAATTTTACCTTGTGGTTATGCTTTCTCCCTGTATTTATGGCACTCCTACTATTTGTAGTTAATGAGTGTAAATTTTTTTTTAAGAAATGATGAAGTACAGGACATATAGTTTATGCTTTGCTAAGAGCATAAATGTTCATGAGGGAGTCAGCCACTTTAAACCTCAATTTCTCCTCACGATAAAGGGAAACTAATATTCTACATTGTTGTTTTAAGGAATATTAATTGTTTTCCATCATTGTTGTTACTATACATGACTGCTATGAAAAAGAATGAGATACTCTGTACCAATGAGTAGATATTATCTCTTTCTTAGATACCTTTGGGTGAGAAAATTCATTTTTGTTTAATTACCAGCAAATTCAGCCTTGGAAGTAAATTTATTTGATAGTTTCTTAATTTGTTGTCCTAAAAACAATCTCTCCAGTAATTCCACCAGTTTCCAAAAGATTTATTATGTCATCAGCTTTTCATCTTGTTCAAAGTTCAGCATGTTCAAAGCTGTCTAAGAATTTCTAGGACCATGAACTATTGGTGATATTGAAAATTTTGCTTTTGGTGGTGTAGTTTATAATCAACATTTTTAATATCCTTCACATTTAGGTATATATTGACAAACAATATATCCTACATGCACACTTAAAAACTACAAAAGAATAAGGTTTTTTATGAATTCTAAGGACCAAAAGAAGTACTAACATTTCCTGTGTTTTCTAACACTTACGGGAGTCCTTTTAGATTGGAAATAATTTTTATTTCCTTGGTGGAAAAATGGAGTAAGATCTTTTCAGTCTGGCATCTCTTTCTGCTTAGATCTTGAGAATGAAGCTTGGATCTTGGTGAGTGGTTGAAGGACTGATGGCTTTGGCCATGAGGCAGAGTGGAACAGTTTCCAGTTAAATCTCTCCCCACTCAGCCAGCTACGAGGTCCTACTGCAGTACTGTTAGATTCAGGCAGCGACTGGGATTGGATTTTGGCAACACAGTCCAGCTTGACATCATGACGGTAAAACTTTACAAGATTAACATCACTGCAAAACCTATTTTGCAAATGACCTTTCGGTGGCAGAGTTGTAAACAATTTTTAATCCTGCAGAGCTCTTTCACTGATATATTGAAATATTTTATTACTTTGAAAATACTTTAACGCTCTTTGGAATATTCTGTACAATTCCAGCAGAAGTTGGAAGTTCTCTGCTTTCAGCTGTGCCTGACTCTAGTGAGCTATTCAACTCAGCACATACTTATTAAGCGTGGACCACATAAGAGGCTGGTGAAACATACAAATGAATTAAACATAGCCCTTGCTTTCTAAAGCTCATAGGGTAGTGGACTCTGTTGCTCATTAAGATTCAAAACCTCAGTTGATTTCTCAATGATGGCTTTCAGTATAAATTACTATTTTCAGTTTAGTGTTACATAGTTGGAATATATTGCCATTTTTGCTTGCTTTCCATACATTTTATATTAATGAGTGTCTTTTAAGAGAGTTGTTAATTTAAAATTACTAGGTAACATAGCTAGATAAGGTATTATGTATTAGTGATTGAAAATTTAAAAGATATTTCATTTTTTTCACTACTGGGAGATTAATGATAACTAGAGAAATTTTTTATTGAAGAGATTGAGTGCAATAGTAGTGAAATAAGAAAGATAAGTCTATAAGCTGATAAATAAAAATACTTGCCCAACACGACTTCACAGGGGGCATCTTATAGTCCCTTCTTCCATTTTCTACATTTGAATTCCCACAGGCATTTTTGTTTCTGATAAAATTTACTGCGTTTCCCTTACAAATTTTATTATTTTAGTGAAATACGTTGTGCAATTATATGCTTCCTGTCCATCTTGCCTCTAGACCATAATAAGGCCCCTGACACCTTGACACTTCTCTGAGACAGTAAGGAGACAGGGTGTCCACCTTGTTGAATGACTATTTAGAAAGTTCCAAAAATAGATAGCATCATCCAAAACATTACTTGGGAAAGAAAACTGTGTTTCAAGTAATGCCAGCAGCAATGATCATTCAAATCCTCGGGGGAGCCTCCTTCTTCCCTCTTGGTTTCACCCCTTCGTACGGCTCATCTCTGTTAGTGTCTGCAAGCCGGACATAAGCTGATGAAGGCAAGGTTCTAGGAACACCAGAAAAGTGAGACTGCTCAGAGCAAAAAGCTACATTCGCGAAGATGAGGACTGTAGGCCCACTTTCCTATTAACATTCTCTCTGGTCTGGGCAAAGCACAAAGAATTTCCATGTACAACTTCAGCCATTCTGCAAAATGCTGACTTACCTCCTCAGGGAAATAAATTTTGTTATCCATTTTGGATTTTAAAAGATGGTATTGAAATACTAAGCAATCGCTTTTTTATGATGTAATATGGATCACAATCCAGCTATCTTATTGATCCAACAACATATTAATTATTGATGAAAATCTCATAAACGTCAAACTCAATTCAACATTATTGTCGTCATCCTCTTGGTGATGTCTCATCTGTCATCAGGATGGTTGGCTGTTGGCCGATGTGAATGTCCCCCTCCATGATGCTGACAGTCGATTTCTTCACAGCCTGGACGGACGGCAGGCTTGATTTTGTTAGGAAGTAAACCACACACACAGATGCTTTACCAGGCTGTTCACAGGACGTGGCATGTACTGTAAACCATTTAAACTACCAAAGTTCTTCAAATGTCCCAAGGAAGAAAATCCCACTTTGTCAAGATAGTCTATCTGGTTCCTCAAGTCCCTACAGGAGCACATGTAGCTGGGATTTAAGAGCATGTGAATACAAACTGCATGTTAAGTGGATTCAGCTGGATGAACTGGACTACGTGACTTTATTTGTGTTGTCTCATTTATCCAACTTTGTTAGCCAAGAATAACAGATATATGAAATGAACATAAGAAAGCAAGACAACCCAATGATTTTATGTGTATATAATAAAGGCCCCAGCTCCTGAAAGCACAGTCAATTTTTTAATTAATTTTATTGCTACACTTCAGATATACAGAATAATCACACTCATCATAGGGAGTTTGTACCTGTACATATCTTGATTCTTCTTTCCTCAATCTCCTCCCCTACCTTCAACCCTTGTTCCCCTCCTTATTTATAAAAGCTTTGTTTCTATTTTTTCTTTCTATTCTCTTTCTTTTTCTTTCTCCTTCCTTCCTTTCTCCCTCCTCTCTTTCTTGTTCTCCTTCCAATTTGAAAATTTCCTTCCCACTTCTTAATATCTATTACACATTTTGGTCCTTATTTACTCTTTTGGTTTCTTATACCAGAGAAAACAATGCAATATTTAAACATGTGTGTCCAATTTATTTCACTTAAGACTATGATTTCAAGGTGCATGTATTTACCTAGAAATGTCTCAAGTTTGTCGCTCTTTATGGCAGAGTAGTACTCCTTTGTAGGAAAAAAAAAAAACCATATCTTCTTTACCCATTCATCTGTCAATGGGCATTTGGGCTGTTTCCAAGATTTAGCTATTACAAATTGTGTTGCTATAAACACAGGTGTGTATATATTGCTGTGGTATGATGCTTTTAATACTTTCCAGAAGATACCAAGAAGGGGACTCAAATGGAACCTGGGTCAAATGGAACCTCTAGTTTTAGTTTTTTTGAAGAATCTCCACACTGATTTCCACAGCGGTTATACAAATCTACACTCCAACCAACAGTGAAGAGGTCCTTTATTCCAACAGGCTCACCAGCATTTGTTGTTGATTGATTTCTTGATGACAGCCATTCTTTCTGGAGTGAGATGGAATCTCTGTTGTTTTAATTCACATTTATCAAATGACTGGTAATGTTGAACATTTTTTCATGTATTTATTTGCTGTTCATACTTCCTCACCTGAGAAGCATCTGTTCATTTGAGATGCCCATTTCAGATTGAGTCTTTAAATCTGGGGTCTGATTTTCTGAGTTCTGTATATATTTTAGATATTAGTCCTTTGAGGAACACTTGGAAAAATATTTTTCCCACTCTGTGGATTGTCTCTTTGCTATATTTGTGGTTTCTTTGCTATGCAAAAGTTTTCAATAAGATGAGGTCCTCGTTGTTGATTCCTTGTAATATTTTCTGGGTGGCTTGGGATTTGTTCATAAAGTCTTTGCCTACACCTATGTCTTCAAGAGTTCTACCTCTGCTATCCTCCATCAGACTTACTGTTTCTGTTTTAATATTTAGATCTTAATCCATTCTGATTTTAGTGCATGGTAAGGGGTAAGGATGTGCGTTTAACCTTTTGCATGTGGAAAGCTAGTTTTCCTGGGACCACTTATTAAAAAGGTTATCTTTCTTATAGGGAAGATATTTGGGGCCTCTGTCAAAGATAAGGTGGCTGAGTGTGTTTGAAGTTGTTTCTGCATCTTCTAATCTGATCCTCGGGTTTGTTTGTTTGTTTGTTTGTTTTTTGCCAGGACCATGCTCTTTTAATCATGGTAGCTTCATGGGTGGGTTAATCCAGTGATGAGACAGTGTGTCCTCATGATCCAGTCACCTTCCAAAAGCCCCATCTCTGCACAGTACCATTTGGAGGGCACAGTTGATCTAACTCACTGTGGTGGCTGGCACCATCTTGCATATTTCTGAGATCATTACAAAAGGGTTCACAGTGATACCTTTGACGTCACCTGTGGATCAACCATGTCTTACCAACAGCTTCCTGGGTTTGACCTATGTCTGAAGCCTTTTTTAATTTTAAGACCTGTTACTACATGAAGAGTCTAAAAATGAGAAAGATCTTGCTTTGAATATAACACCAACAAACCCTGGTTTGTTTAGAAAAAAAAAATGGGGATCTTTTTAGTTTGCTTTTTTCATGAATTTTTCATCTTCTCACCTCTTTTTATGGCTGATAGGAGAAACCTTCCATCTGTGGCCTAGAAATTTCTTTTGGTAGATTGTCCAGTTAATAAATTAATTTTTTCTATTTTGCACTCTGAATAAGAAGTAGTGTTGCTAGACTTTCTCGCCATATGTAACGTTATACATGGGATCTCTTTTCTGCATTTTTCTTGAATTTATGCTAAATTTCTACAGGCTTCTTGAAGGCCACCAAGCTTCTGCCAGCAGCTTCCTCCAGGGACTTTCAGATTTCATTAGTGCACTGTCCTAGCTGCTTCCAGCTTCTGCCTACTGCTGGGTCTCAGGGCTGATCCCTGGTGTCAGGATTTTTGCTACTATGACTCTGAACTTTTTGTGCCAATATCTGTACTGTTCACCTATTTTTGTTTGACAAACTACTTGAAAATTCATGTCTTAGAACAATGATTCACTGACTGCTGGCTTCTGTTGCTAAAAAACTAAGAAGTGAAGGGGTAGGGAGATGCTGGTTAAGAACCACTTGAGAAACACAGGCAAGACGCAGATGGAGCAAAAGGTTTGATGGGGCTGAGGACTCTCCTTCAAGGTATCTTCCTGACATTGCTGTGAAGTAGGTGCTTAGAGACCTTGATCCCTCTAGGTGCAGGCATGTCTCAGGGCAATTTGAATGTCCTTACAGGTGTTGTCTGACTTAGGTCCAGACCAATGACTTTAAGAAAGCAAGTTCAGAGTTGCATGCTTTTTATGATACAGCCAGACTTCCACAGAACTTAACTGGCCTCCCAAGACCAGCTGTGACTCCGTGTGAAGACAGAGCACGAAGAGCCACGCAGACTGCCGTGTGGCGGTAAGGACCGCTGAAGCCGAAGCAAGCCCACAGCCACTGTGGCCCACATGATCCCGGAAGCTCAGCAAGGTCCTACACGACTCACGAAGCAAGTGGTGAGACATGCCAGGTTTTACTACTTAGAGGAACACGGTTAGTCTCCAAAGCTTGTGGGAGATTCAGTTGTGGAAACAGGATAATCCAAAATGTCAGATCAGGATACGTGTGCACGCCAGCGGGGTCTGTGTTTATGTGTCTGCTTTTAATTGTTCTTTTTAAATGTAAATTTATCTAGAGATATTTTAAATTAAAATTTTATTTTGGAATTATTTCAAACTTACAGAAAAGTTGCAAAGACAGCACAGAGTCCCCACGTACCTTTCCTTCAGTTTTGTTAATGTTAACATCTTACATGATCATAGTATATTGGACATAATTAAACACACTTAAATTTCTTTGCAAGCTTCTCCTTCTCCAGTTTTAATATTGAGGTTTCATCCTAGCTTCCTTTCCCTCTTCTCTCTTCATGGTTAACTGAATGATTATTTAGATCTCTTGCACAACTTTCCACCCTCCTGATTCCAGATATACATGCACACACATATTCTGGCTTCAAGTGTCTTCATTCCTAATTTATCCCTAAAGCATGAGATCTCAATCCTTTAAAAGCTCATTAGCTCTGAAAACTTATTTGTCAAAGTTAGTGTCAAATGCTCAAAAATTCTTAAAATTTATTCATATATTTTCAAATGGGTTAATTACACTTTGACATTATTTGAGTGTTATTTCTTAAAGACACATGTTGAGTGATGAAGAAATCAACCAATAATAAATGCTGGTGAGGCTGCAGGGAGAAAGAAACCTTTTACTGTTGGTGAGAATGTAAACTGATAGAACTACTATGGAAATCGTTATGGAGACTCCTCAAAAAACTAAAAATAGAAATTTCATTTGACCCAGCCATTCCCCTTTTGGGTATCTTCTCACAAGGGCTAAAAATATTACACTACAGTGATTTTTATGTATACCCATGTTCACTGCAGCACAATTCATAGTCGCTAAATCTTGGAAGTGGCCTATATGTCCATCAACAGATGAATGGATTAAGAAAATGTGGTATTTACACAAGACATACTACTCTGGTATAAAGAAAGGCTTGAGGTATTTGTAGGAAAACGGATTCACCAATAGACTATAATATTAATGAAGTAAATCAGATACATAAGCTTGAACATCGCATAGTTCCCTTATATGAAAAAGTTAAAAGGATAAAAGAGAGAGGAGGAAAATAAGGAGTTGTATTCTAAGTATGCTTCTGTGGTCTTTAGTTTCTAGATGGTGTGAGACCTCACTTTGCATGATTTCCATTTCTTTGGCTCTGTTAATGTCTTTATTGTTTCTATGAGAATGGTCTATTCTGAATAAGAAAGAAGAAAAAATGAAAAAAAAAAAATTCCCAGAATAGGAAAATCTATAAAAGTAGGGAATAGTTCAGTGGTTGCCTGGATTTAGGCAGGAGAAATTGGAAGGATACAGTTAATGGAAAGAGTGCTTTCTTTTGAAATAGCAAAAATCATCTAAATTTGATTGTGATCATGGTTGTACAACTTTTTCAATGTGCTGAAATCTACTGAACTTTGTAAATTGTGTGGTATGCAAATTTTAATTCAATAAAACAGTTATTTAAGATACGCATTGGATGAAAGCTTTAATACTCATCTTTTTTTTTCTATTTTGACTATTTTCTCTACAAACAGAAGATATTTTTTCCTAAATATGTTCTTCACAGTGAAATTGCAAATCAAATATATCCTTATAATTATTCAAGAACCTTAAAATTTCTACATAATTCCTATGTGTGAAATATTAAAATTTGCATAATTTAATACTGTAAGCTTCTTACTAATCATATGAAGATATTTTAAGTTTCTTTGGCTTAAAGTTACTCTAAACAAATAGCTATTAAAGATAAATTTTATTTATCCTTCTTAATAGCAGAGTAGGATTCTATTGTATATAAATACCACAATTTCTTTACCCATTTATTTGCTGAGATTGATGGACATGTAGGCCACTTCCACAATTTAGCTGTTATGATTTGTGTTGCTATAAACAATAGATAATAGGAAGTAGGGAAATAAATCATTCTCAAAGAAGAAAGGGATCAAGAGAAGGAGGGAGAGGAATGGAGGGAAGGGATAAGGAATGAAAAATAAAAGGGAAATGGGATGTGTTATGTGCATGTGCCAATGTCACAAAAGAAAAGTAAACATTGTGTACTACACTCCTGTACTAATAAACTAAAAAATGAGTAGGATTAAATTACAGACTGGAATGTTGGAAAATTAAAGAATGGCATGTCTATGCATTTAAAAAATGAATGGCTATGCATGTATCACTGGAATGTGCTATCTTTAACTCTTTTCCACACAGCGTTACCTGCATTTATTTGATTTTTTGATAATAGCTATTTTTTTCTGGAGGAGTAAGATGGAATTAAACAAGGATAAATATGAGTCATTTCTAAGAAAATGGATGCACTTTGAAATAAATCAGAAACTTAAGCTTAAATATTGTATGGGTGCTCTTATATGAGGACCCAAATTACAAATAAATTGAAGAACGAAATGAAAGTTAGACAATAGGGAAGAGGGAGATAGCTGTCTGACAAGTAGAAAGGGAACTAAGAAATGTTGGGAGAGTTAAGGAGGGAATTTCATTTTATAAATGTGATGTGTTTACATAAGCAGTTACTGCTGAGAATGCTTAGGCTAGTACATTTTAATATATTTTATCATTACAAATAATACTTCTGTGAAAAACTATGTACAGCATTTTACACGTGTACAAGAACATGAGTCATATATTCTCAGATAGGTAATTATCAAATCGAATGACGTAGTCACTTTTATTCTGATATATGTATTCCCAAATTGCTCTGGGTAGAAATTGTTCCAACTTGCATTTTATCAGCAATTCATAGAGCCTGGTTTACTTTGAAAACAATCTCTGATCTTGTATGGCAAGTGTTGTCATTCTTCACTTCCTGAAGATTGCAGCAGACTTAATTCACATCATGACAGCCTATTACAGTGTGAGTAGAGATTCTATGAAGGGATAAGGAGCCAACTTCAACAGGATAGTTTTGAAATTAAATACTCCACCATCCGCAGCCGTTCCCACCATAATGGCAATGGGAATTTCCCTCAGCTTGTTACTTCTATTTTGAGGTGAAATGTGAGACTTTTTTGAGGAGACTCTGATTTTCACTTCCTTACATGTAGACGAAGGAGAGAGGAAATGAATAAAGGAAAGTTCTTTGAGGCATAATGACTCACAAGTTACGAGGCAGCCTTCACATTAGCTTTCCAAGAATCTTTTTGCTTTTGCTATCCTGTTTCCCTTTGTCAACACATCGGTAACTCATTCCTAAAGAAATTCGATGTGCCTTAAACTAAACAGTGAAAAAGAGGAGAAAAAGTTAAAACAGGAAAATAAAACTAAGGTTTAGCTATGTTGTGAAGTTAGTATACAGACAGAGTTCATCAGCAGTGTGTCGGGAATGTTGTTTTGTGCTTCTTAGGACCTTAAGCAGAGAAAGAAGTGAGACCAGTTTTATAATGCCGGGTGGCTACAAGAAAGGTTTCTTATTCAGCAGTAGCACACCTATTTCAGGCTCTCAGTTCTGAGAATATTTCTTCCGGAGTTCTCAGTAGCGAACAAAGTACTCGGCAGGATCCCAGCCCCGAATTCTTAACACAGTTCACATGACAATTTCTTGCTTGTCCTGTATATAGGGTGATAGCAACATACATCTTTGTGTAAATGGCACTAACGAGGGCACAGACGTTAGATATGAAAAAGCTCCTTGGTCATCCTATCTAACCAAAATTTACCTCCCAATCTGAGCTTAAATTTCAGTCATGCCGCCTCCTTGGATCAGCCTGTGTAAGCCTCTTACTGTATCTGTTCCTCAGCGTTCTCATCTGATGGTAATGATGATAACTACCCTGCGTTGTGCTTTAACAATTGTGGATCCTTCCCCCCTCCCCACCCCATGTGTGTGTTAATCTACACTTAGGAAAGTGGTGGAGAAACTCTAGATACTGATGGCGATGGAGATCTTGGCTCTGTCCAGTGAGCTCAAGGTTACGCTCTCTGATGACAGTGGAGAGAAGATAGTCTAAATCCACTTGTTGAAGGACTCTAAGGTACCCGAGCTTGAAATGGCCTGCATATCACTAGAAAGCAAAGACCCACAGGATGAGAAAGCACCTGTTCACCACGGTGGCCAGGCACAGGCCTGGCCATGTTTCTAGAATCTCAGGAAACCGCCACCCTACTGGAGCTGGATAGAGGATGATTCGGGCATCAGCTCCTGGCCACTCGGTGTTGTTAAAGTCCAGGTTTGGCTGAAGCCTCCCGAATAAATTAAACATGGCAGTAGTTCATTTTAGTTTGTGTAAGTGAGGCCTACCGAATGATTTCAAAAGCTAGAAGAAAAAAACATTTTGCAAGTGTTTACCACAAACAAAATGACAAATATTTAAAGAGGGAAATACATTTAACTTGAATTAAGCATTACACAATGTACATAAGTTTCAAAATGTCATCGCTTACCACATTATTAGCTACAATTTGAACAGTGTTATGTGTCAGTTAAAATGAATTTAATACAAAAGAAGCAACCTAAAAATACCAGTGCTTTTTAAGGGCCATGAGTCTGCCAGAAAGTCATGATCCAGCTGATCTGGCCTGAGCTCAGGAAGATCATGAATTCCAGCCTTCCAGAACAATTCAGGTTCCTCCCGTGTCTTCATTCTGGATCCAAGATGACTGGGCAGGGACCTGTCATCGATGATTAGTGAGAGAGTGGGGAATGGGAACAATCCTCCAATCTATCAACACCACCATGTGGCTATTAGATTCAATCCAGAATGCCTATTCTGACCAAACTTTATAAATGAGAGTCCGGGTGTCTTTGATGAAGCATCAAATTTATATACAAGAAAATCACCCAGGAAAATGTTTCATCAGCTAGAGAAAAGTCTCCTAATATATGTATCATCTTCCAGTTTTTTAAGACATCAAAACTTACCCAATAATACTTGAACTTTTTAGTGTTTGGAGATTTGTCTTTTCAATTTAAATTCCCAGAATTTCTTTCTGCTATAGCGTGTGTGTGTGTGTGTGTGTGTGTGTGTGTGTGTGTGTGTGTGCTCGCATGCGCACTTTGGGGTAGAGTGACATGGTGCTGGATGAACACCTAACTCCGTCAAGGTTGGTGCTAACAATTTGTCTTCTGTGGCTGAGGAACTCATTCAGTTATGGAACTCATTATAAGCAGATCAAAGACAGTGAGAATAACCAGTAAAGTCTGAAAGACTCTCAAGACGTGGATCAAGTATTACACCTTGTTCTCACAGTCTTGAACAAAGATAAAACCAAGAACATTATGTTGAGGAAAAGAAAGGAAAATCATGACTCCACCTAGTTCTTAAACACACAGGTGTTAGTATATGTGGAGCGACTTTCCATAGTGTGATTTGCAACGTCCTCCAGGATAAAATGAGTCACAGCTCCTCTTATCCAGTCCCCCGGGTTACATTCTGCAGAATAAATTCATTTGGCCAGCGCTTTCCATTGATAACATATTTCCCTGTATCAGTTCTACACTGTCCTACTTTCCTAGAGCATGATGGGCATTATCTACTCCCCCCAAATGACGAACTCATATGGGAAATTAGTTATTTATTGTGAGTTCAGTCAGAGCTTAGTAAACTAGTGGGCTTTCAACGTCCAAGAAACACTCTGGGTGTCGGCTGTTTTGTATTTCCACTGGACCACATTTCTTTGTGGAGTATCATGGGCAATAGTTTCCTGCGGAGCAAGATAAGAGAAAAATAAAACAGAAGTGTAACTAGGATCTGGCATCTGGGAGCCCAATCACCCCACATGGCACAGCCTTCCATGGGCCTGGACCAGAGATGCCAGCTCTCAGGGCTGCCTGCTGGGAAAGCGATGGATGGTTGCACCCTGCATAAAGGATGGGGTCCATTCTACTGAGACGAGTAGGAGGCTATTTTGAGAGAAAGGGAATGCACTCTGGACCAGCGTGCCCAAGCGCAGCACGAGCCATCTGCACCTCATCAGCTTCAGGCGGGCTCATGGCCCAGACTGGCGTCATTCATCCTTCACTGGGCTGCATTTGCTTCTGTTTCAACAGATCTCAAAAGTGCAAGGATGACCTTCTTCCATCTTCTAGATGAGCCACAGCCTATCATAAATAGAGTAATTTTGCTAATAGAGTGGAAGCTATGCACTGCTCACCTAAATTCTTTCTATTGTGTGTTTGAGCCCAAACAACGGGAGGTCTATGCAGTGCTACTGGGTATAAAGTAGGTGATAAGGGTGAGAAGAAAGAAAATTATCTTTATTTCTTTACATACGTTATTACCACCTGTGTAACCAACAGGAAGTATTTAAACAGAGGGCAGGGAAAATTTGGTGAAGTATTGCTAGTGGAGAACAGGAGTTGTCAAGTGGTGAAAGGCCAAAGGAAGGCAGATGATTGCAACATCAGCGATCCAGGGTGGCTGCAGACCTGCCAGGCTTGCTTACAGCTTTGTCTGTGTGGTGCAGTCTCAGGAGTCTGTTAGTGGAGAGTGATAAACATAAAACACTGAACATTGTGCCAGCCTTAGGTCTGGCATCCACTGAAGTTTCTCCAAGACAAAAAGGTTCTGCTTTTAAATAAAATTTATAGATCAAGTGTTTGGTGGTTTATGGAAAAATACATTTTATTTTTGATCAACAGTAGTGGCATTTAAAAAAAAAAGCAAAACAGGTGTGTCTGTCATGATCATTTCCTAAGTGATCAGTGCATAGAGAAAGAGGCTTGTTGAGCTAAGAAATCACAAAACTTGGATATTAATGTAACAATCTAGGCAATCGTCTGACTTCAGTTATCATAATTTTGCAGGTAATTAAATTAAAAGAGAAAAATTTACTCAATTAGAAATGACTTTGTCACGGCCTGGGGACATTTAAAAATGACAAAATATGCAAAAATATGCCAACGAGAAATCATACCCTCAGAAAGAACAAACTGGCACTACAAAACATGTTTAATAAGTTAAAACTCAAACCATATACCAGAATTAAAACGAAAAGAATTTCTGCATGTATTTCACTACCTGGGTTCCTCCCACCTCGATAGCTCCTGTTACCTCGTGTGGAGGCAACCACTTTAAACAGATTCTACTTCCCTATGTCCTTGCATGTGACTCTTACTGTAATTTTAAGTGTCATAAAAAGAAATTAATATTTTATGCTGACATGTTTACATATTCTTACATATTTATATCAGATGATTAGCTCCTTATAATAAACCATTTGTCATACTGGATGAGAAGGGGAGGGATGCAATAATATGTATGAAATTGAGAGCATTACAAACATTCCCCAGTGTGCTTGAATACACACGCCGAGTAAATTAAGAATTACAGTTAAGAGTGACACTAGTATTTCTGAAATTGGGAATTTAACACAGAAGTAAACAAATATTATTCTTGGGGAATAAGGTCTAGATTACACGAAATCTTGATCTCTTCTGCTTGATGCAAATCAAAACATTACAAATCAAGTTCTGGGAGGTTTAAACTTGCAAATTCATAAATGTAAACTTGTAAATCCATAAACGTGAACATATTTTTCATTCTTTTCTTGAGCTGCAATGACACAGTCTGCAGAAATTAGGATGGATGTGACCTTGCAAACATAGCTGCCAACAATGACTCTCCAACCAGCAGCACCCGCCCACAGAGAAGGAAACGTGAGGCCTGGAATGGTTTCCACGTGACGTCACATGGAATCCACTTCCTGCTTTGCCCCACCCGGCTTCAGCGGTGGTGGGGACCGGTGGGGTTCCAGCGCGTGCTTCTGAGGAATGTCATACTTCTGGTCCCGGCCAGCGCCGTGCTGGGCACCGAGTCCTGTGCTGCTGTGGGGTTTGTCCTGTGCTCCTGAAGAGGACACGTCCTCCTCTCTTGGTCTCCCTCTTTCTTGGTGCCCTGAATCTCTCACCATTTCGGCCCTGTAATTTACAAAAAAGGCACTGCATGGATTATTTGCGAGCGTTAGGGTGGAAACCAGTACTTTTTAAAACTTTTAGCATAACTGGCCATTTTCCATCTCCCTAAAATCTCATTTTCAGTAGAACCAGAGCTGGAGAGGAACCAGACCCGGGGGTGGAGTTTGTCAGGAGGATGGAACCGGGAGAAGAGGAAAGAACTGGCACACGAAGGACCAGGACGAGACTCATTCTCTGTAATTTTTTTTCCTGAATCCTAGCTCTGAACATTTCTAAAATTTCATGGAGGAAAACAGATGAAATCTGTTCGTGAACTAGAACAAAAGTCAGTCTTCTCATCAGCTTCAGAAAGGGGTTGATTCTCTTGAGCCCCACAGTCTGGAAGAAACAGCTGTACTTCAGTAGCAGCCCTCGCTCCACACACATTTCAAAGGGCATAAAGTTATGGGCCGGCACGTCCTCCTGATGAGGCGCAGGCGCGGTGGCAGGCTGCAGTCTGGCATCTGCAAACTGTGCTGTGGATCTTAGGTTGAAGTTTCTCACCATTCACTTAGATTTAGAAGCGATTGGGCATGCTTTCTTTTTAAATTAAATACCATCTGATCCTCCTGGCGCCAATACTTGAAAAAATTCTTCATAAGCAAATTTGATACAGCAATTATTAATGATTATTTGTCAGGATTCACATTAAGATGAATTAAAATGGAAAGAACAGAACATGGATGGTAATTACAGTCAATGTTAAATGCCACTAATCCAAAAAGAAAACAATGGATTGAGTACGAGATTTTAATTTAAATAGGTGTGAAGAACAGGCCCAAATTGTGGAATAATTTTTCAAAGACACTTACATTCCCTGGAGATTGCTGAGTCACAAGATTCACTCTTTCGCCTCCGACTCCTGAGTTTTCTATTTGGGGATTTTGTAAAAACATATTTTATCTTCCTAAACTTTCCTAGGTGATTTCATAGCGGCTTAGGTTATCACTGCTACTTTCCCGGGAAGCACCATTTGCACTGTGGCTCCAGGGTTTAATTGAGTGGAAGGTTTCTTAAATCCATCAAGAGTGCGGGGCAGGAAAATGAGTCTAGTTATTTTCTCCTCCGAGAGAATAGAGAGTTCTGTGCTGCTAATTGGGTGTTTTCAGTCTTGAACGGTCCTTACTCTATGCTGGAAGATACCATGTTTTTTACATTCCACATATTTACTAGCACATATTGTTTGTGCAGATTAATGGGTTTCGTTTTGGAAGGTTTGTGTATTCAAATAACACACCTTAATCATTCCCTTTTATTTCTGATTACTCTCTAGGAAAGGCTACCCTGACCTGAGAGCCAGGACATAGCCGGATGCTGCGAGGCGGAATGCTGAGAGGAGACGGTGAGTCCTGGAGGGTGAAAGTTTTGCATCCAAAGTACCGGTCTTGAGGTAGACTTTCTTATTGCCATTATGTATTTTTTTTTTTTTTACTCTTTCTGAAGTTTCACTGCATGCCATAAAAACAAATGAGGTGAATTCTGTTTTCAACATCTGTGAATTTTAGTCAGAGAATTTATACATCTCAAGAGAAAGGATTATTGCAACATTTTAGTCGTGGGAGGTTTGTCTGCCAGTAAGTAAAACAGATCGACTTTACGACCCTAGGATCCAGTGAACACTGTCAGAGGTTACAAATCCCTCGTTGGTCTCACACTCGGCCGCGTTTGTCAATTCTCTGGGACATTTTCCCAGACTGAGCAGACTGCTTTGGGGACTGCACTTGTGAATCCTGGGCAGTTGGGAAGAAGAATGGGTAATGAGTTGACCTGAGAAATTGAGCTTGAGACACTCTGGAATGTGCTCAGCAGGACCCTGGCAGGGGAAGATGGCAGGCACAGTAAGCCACGAGGACCACGCTCTGGGGCGAGAGGACGACTCCCAGGAGAAAGAATGAAATCTTGTCATTTGCAACAAAATGGATAGAACCAATAGGTGAAATAAAGGAGAGATAGAAAGACAAGCTGGGTGTGGTGTACGCCCCTGCAATCTCAGTGTTCTGGGAGGGTGAGGCAGGAGGGTTACAAATTCCAGCCAAGTATTGGAGACTTAGTGAAAACTTGTCCCCAAATTTAAAAAAAGAAGAAGAAAATAAGGATGAGGAGGATGAGCAGGGGGAAAGAGGGGCAGGAGAGGGGAGGAAAAGAAGCAAAAGGAGGAGGAGGAGGAAGAGGAAGAGGAGGAGTTGTTTTCTTTCATATTTGAAAGAGAGCTAAAAAGGGGGAGGGATGTTGGTAAAGAAGTCACCCTGCACATAGAATAGCAATTAATAGAAGTTGAGATGTACGTGGGGGATAGGTGGCTAAAGGGGAGTTGGATTTCGTCAATCACAATACATGCAAGGGAGGAAATATCCTACTGATCCAATTAATACATGTTTATCAAAAATTTTAAATGAACATTTTAAATTCTTAAAAAATATATTGGTTCTGCTCCAGGTTAAACCCCTCAAGTGGTAGAGAACAGATAAGTGCTGATGTCATAAGAACTCTAGGTGAGGCCAAAATTCAGCTATGTGTTCTGAAAATGGAGTTTCTTGATATTTCATCTGTATATATCTTTCTTGATAAATATTTCATCAAAACTTTGTAATGGAGGAAGTTGAGACCATGAGTTAAATTTGTATACTGGGTGCAGTCTATGCTTTAAAGTAAAATGAGTAAATTTTTTTCTCATAGAAGTAACATTTTTGATGGATTTCAATACTTTTACTTCTACCATGAAAGGTACACTGCTCAAAAAATAACAAAAAGTCCAGATTAATGTATTTTTAAATGGCTGCTTAATTTTGTTTATTCAGATAACCATGCAGCGACAAGGAATATGTCAAGCTGATCATTTTTCTGTTGAATAAGATTTATCAGTCACAGTTTCAAAATATATTATATTGGGAAAAGTGAAGGAATTGTTCAGATTGGAAGGGGAATAAGGGAGAGGGAGAGGGGAAGGGAGGGACAAGAAAATAAAGAGAATAGAAGGAAAAAATGGAAACAAGGCTTTTGTAAATAAAGGATGGGTTGAAGGGAGGGGAGGGGAATAGGAAAAAAAAAGAAACAACAAGCTATATCATGTGCAGGTACAAATGCCCTATGATGAATGTGATCATTATGTATATCTACAGTGTGCCACTAAAATAAAATTTTAAAAAACTCTATCATTCAAAATGAAAGTGTGGGGTTTGGTTAAGGTCGAGATTGAGATTGTCTGGAAAGACGGCAGAACAAAAATTGCGTGAAAATAACAAGTGGCTCTGGTTCGCCCTGGAGAACCTGGCTGGTCTAGAGCAGGAAACCTCAACTGGTTTCAGGCAAATCTCCCATGTGGAACTAGGCCAGCGGGCACCGCAGTAAACAACAAAACGAAAGTAGTGAGGCCAGACAGGCTGCAGCATTGCAAAGAGTCTCTCAGGCGCCTTGAAGGTTGAAGAGTCTGCAGAACATCACATGACCAGTGGGTCTGATCCAGAGAAGGGGCCTTGGGGTCTCAGCCCTATGAACTCCCGGAGGCTGATGCAAGGTGATCTGCACACCAGACTACAACTTACTGTCCTGGAAGAGGCTGCAAAGCTGTGGATGTGTGAGTTTACGCAATTTTTCTGGGTGGAATTCCAATACTTTGCATTAACTTTTTAAGAAACCCTGACTACTCACATTTTAAATTCTAGAACAGTGCTCAGTAGTGCTCAATTTTTTTTGAGGAAAAAAAAAAAACAGCAAATAATCATTCGTAGGGCACACGCCTTACAGATGGGGATTCAGTAGGTTTGATGTTGCCTCTTGGGCCACACTGTGTGCGCTGGCCTGAGCCAGCTGCAGAAAGGTCAGCCATGCTCCACCTGAGCAATTTCATACCATCCGCACGGTGCAGGCGTTGATGGTACAGAGGTCGACCTTCCATTCTTTGCCAAAGAGTATTTTTGTATCCACTCAACTCTGCTTCCTAAGAAGTACTTCCATTTTGTCTCACATCCTTATCCACCTGAGGACTGTAGACTGGCTCCCGAGTCTCCAGTGTGAACCATCTTCTGATACTTCTACCAGGGGGAAGACTGTCTTGTGTCCTGGAATTATCAGTCTTATGTAATTTGCAAATAATTGACTTCCTGCGCTAATTTCTCTACTCCTGGTTCTTAACTCTGAAACTAGGTGGCTTCCTGAAGGCCTATTTTTGCCATAGTCCTCTCAAATCTGGTACTTCAGCATCGTACCCACATCTCAGGGCCAGGAGGAGAGGACGGCCCTCATTATCCCTGCTTCTGTGAGACCATTAGGGTGCAGCACACTGCTACCTTCCTCTCCGCACTACAGAATCACGCATGCCCTGATTTTCCACTTCCATCACTGGGGACTTTGGCTCCTGGACTCCTGCCTTCCTCTCTACCTTGGTGTCTGCTGCCGGTGAGTTTCAGCACCCAGCTGATGCATCATCTACACCTTGGCCTTCAAGTTCCATGACTGTTAGATCTTCACCGCCTTTCTCAAACCCCTCCTGGATCTCCCACAAGACACTGTACCCTCTCACAGGCATCCCAATATTTCACTCAGGTCTCACAGCTTTCTGCCCGCCCAGATTATCGAGCAAACAACCATTCCCTGCAAAAATGTTTGAAACTTTCTGATTGTATCCCATTGGTTCTTATGCCTTCACCAACACTCTGGTCGTCCTTTCTTCTGTGTCTCATTTAAGCTCCAAAATCACATTAAAATCCTTCAATTTCAAACAGTTCACTCTTACTCTTCCTGCCTGGTATTTTGCAGGCAATCTGCAAGTCTGTGAAGCCCGTCCAGGAGCCATCTTGTGCCTTCAATGGAGAAGCAGCTCTGCTAGAGGAATCTAATCGCACCATCACTTCACTATCTCAGACCGCCCATGACAGTAATGTCTGTTAAATCTGCTTATGTTTGTGCAGTCTGGTTTCTTCATTTCTATGATGACCTTGCCATGTATGGCTTTGTTTCTGATTCATACTATTTCTGATTACTTCACATTTCGTAGAATAAACCAAAACTATCTAACTGTTCCACTACAAAACCCGCAGCCCTGCCCATATCTGCACAGCCCTACTTCCTCCTCCTCCTCTCCTTCCTCCTCCTCTTCCTCCTCTCCTTCCCCTCCTCCACCTCCTCCTTCTTCCCCTTCTCTCTTATAACAACCGATTAAGTGTTGCTTCTTTTACAAGGAGCCAGTCTCCACACAAACTATAAATCCTGCTCCTCATTAACTTTGCTTTGTTTCTTCTATCACCTTCTCCTTTTCTCATCACCTTTGACTATCTTATTCCCAGGTAAACTGTTTCTACTACTGCCCTTCTTAAGCAAAAAAACAAACAAACAAAAAAAAAAACAAAAAAAAAAACCTAGACAAAATAATACAGCCATCTTTGGCTGTTCATCCCCTCCTGCTTCTTCCCAACGCAACTTTCTCTAAGTAGTTGGTGGCTCATTAGCCCCATTCACTTTCTTGTCTTCTACTTGTTCCTCAAATCACCCAAATCTGGTTATTCTTTTAACTAATTCACCGAAACTCCCAAGATCTCCATAATACCAAATTCAGTATCACTGTTTGGCTTTCTCATCACCGCTTTTTCAGCGGATCTGATGCACCCGAGCTCCCTAAGCATTCTCGGCCTTTGGACCCAGCAACACCACCCACTCTGTGAGTTTGCTTCCCCTTCACTCTGCAGCCACTCTCTCCTGAGAGTCTAAGTGATGAATTCAAAGAGCTCACTCCTGGTCATTCTGTCACTTTCTCTCCCTATTCCATTCTTGGATGTTATCATCTCTTTTGCTGGGGGAGGTGCTGGGGATCCAACTCAGGGCCTTGTGCTTGCTAAGCAATCTCTCTACCACTTCAGCTAAATCTCCAGCCCTTCATCTCTTAATATGAGTTTAAATCGTGTCTATATGCTACTGGCCCCAAAACTTAAATATCTGGACCACGACTAGTCAGTTGCCTTTCTGACCTGTCCACCAGGCTGTTTCACAGGAATTACCAGCTGAACGTATTTCAATTAAAGCTCCTGATTTCTATTCCCAGCATCCTCCCAAACCCGTTCTCCACCTCCCCAGCACTGTGAACGATAGGAAGTCTACCCAGCTGCTAGGGCAGAGGGAGGCGAGGGATAGCAACTCTCCACTCCTCCATCGGTCTCCTCTCTCGAATTTATTCCATCATCCACCTTTGGTTTCTAAGCTCTTCTCAAATCTCAGTTCTCTCCACTTCTGCCTTACATGGGTTTGACTTTGCTGAGACCACACAGACAGTGCAATGGCTTCCTTACTGATCTGCCCATGGCCACTTTATCCCACTTACTCTATTTTTCACTTATAAATTTAGCATTTAGTGACTGATGGTGTCACTTTTTTACTTGAACATATGCAATACCCCCCTATGATTAGTTGAAGAAATAGCACGCTCCTCAGCAGCCTTTAGACAGCTTCTTGGTTTTGCCTTTGAGTGACATTCCACCCTGACCTCATGCCCTGCGCCCACTGTTACACAGCTGCAGCCACCTACCTCAAGTCATGCTCTCTGAGGGGCTGCTTCAAGACCACAGTGACATGGCAGGTCCTCATTTCTCTCTGCTGTTCTGCTCTCCTTGTGGCTGGTGCTTCTGGTCCTGGTTAATAGCGCTTTCAGAAAAACATTGAACCACATTGTAACACAGTCCCACTTTCTACCTGGGTATGATTTTATGATATTAGGACTTGAAACTTAAAGATGAATGTACTAGGATTTACACTGCAGTCCTTGATATGTAGCAAAACATAGTCATCCTTTCATTTTACCATGCAAGGGCAAGTGAGGGGGAGGCATTAGTCAATAAAAGACTTGGAAATTGGGAAGGAGACATCTCAATTTGTAGGGGTTCTGGATATAATTATAATCAGGAGGACTACAGTTGGCACTTTGGGAAGCACATCTTTCACTGCAGATCAGTATCTCTCACACTGAAAACTTGTGGCAAAACTATTCCTTTCACCTTAATAGTACTCTGGGTCTCACTTTTGTTTGTATTTTAACATGCAAAATATCTCTACACATTTCCATGCATCCTCCAGAGGAACGCTATTAACCACGGCCGTAACTGAAGTTCTTGACAGGAACAAGCCATGTAAATGTTTTATTCCTAATGATTTAGATCCTCTAAGAAAGAAGCTGGAAGCCATTGGCCCTCTGATATTTCATTCCAAAAGGTCCCTGTAGCTTCTGGCTCAGAGCCAGGGTTTACATGCAGCAGCCCAGGCGTGGAGACCTAGCTGGTCTGCTCTAAACCAAGGCCACTTACAGCCTCAGGAAAATGGCGCCTGGGCATTAGCAAGCGGGTATGTCCCCAGGATGGCTGTAGCTAATAGCGGAAACAATAGTTTGTAACCTACTACTTTATTTTGGGTTATAAGAATAAAGATATTAGAGCCAATGAGATCGGAATAGACATTGGGGCTCACAGGGCTTTCTGGCTGAAATTTAGGTTGGGCAGCCCTTTCTTTCCAGCTCACACCATGAGGAAGACCAGCTTTGCTTGTGACTCTGTGGAAAATCCTACCTAAGTCAGGAGTTCGATATTAGAAATCCATTTTGCTGCTAAGTCTAGGTCGTGTTCTCCAGCTGTCCCCCACTTCACTGTGACCGGGAGCAAGCTGCCTGCAGAGATGATTACTTACAAATATTGTTAGCTTATATAGCATACCTTCCACATGCCCCTTGGTGGGAGGATTACAGAGTCGTGTACTTGGTCAGTAGTTCATACTCTCTGACTCCTACAAGCCTTTTCACATATTGTATCAAACCACCAATCTAAAATGAACCCTCACACACTTGCATTTGAGGATGGTAAGACTGCCAGAAATACTGAGTAAATTATTTTAAAGGTCCTTATGGCTTCATGAAGGGGAAATTAAAACTAATGACATTTTGTAAGAAAACATGAGTGTTTAGACAGAAAATGCCAATGGTTTTATATTAAGTTATTTCCACATAAAAGTGATTTCAAGAACTACAGAAAGCATCTGATGTAAGAAATAATAAGGAGTTGTAATGCATGTTAAAATAGGACTCCTACACAGTGAAGGAAACAAACAGAGTGAGGCAACCTGCAGAATGGGAGAACTTCTCATTTATCTACTATGCATCTGAGGAAAGGCTGATATCTAGAGTATATAAGGACAACTCAATAGAAAAGAGTAAAGAAACTGATGTTTTTTAAAATGGGCAAACTATTTGAATAGATAGTTATCAAATAAGACATATAAACAGGTTAGTGCAAAAATAGATAAACCAACATATATATGAAAAAATGATCACAATCACTAATCATCAGAGAATACGAATCAAAACTGGAACAAGCTAGCACATCACTCCATTTAGAATGGTTATTATCAGAAAGACAAAGCATAAGGAATGCTGGTTTAAGTATTGAGAAACGGGAACTGATATATACTGTTAGGAGAAATGTAAATGAGCATAACATTACAGAAAACACTATGGATGTTCCTCAAAAAAATAAAATACAAATTATAAATACCATATGATCCAGTAATCCCACTGCTGGGCATGTATCCAGAAGAAATGACATCAGTATGTGAAAGAGATCTCCTCATTCTCACGTTTATTGTAGCACTATTCACCATAGTTAAGCTGTGGAATCAACCCAAGTGTCTATCAGCGGGTGAGTCGATAAAGAAAAATATGATATATTTACGCATTGGAATACATTCAGCCATAAATAAGAATGACATTCTGTCATTTGAGGCGGGATGGATAAGACTGGAGGACATTACAGTAAGTGAAATAAGCCAGGCACCAGAAAACAAACGTTAGGAGATCTCACTCATGTATGAAATCAAAACAAAGCTGATCATTTAGCAGTTGCAAGCAGAACTGTAGGTACCAGAAGCTGGGGAGGGCCGAGGGGGCGTGCAGGGAACAACCTCACTGGTGCTGAGCCAGTTAGTTGCGGGGGTAAATTCTAGTGTTGTATTGCACAGTAGGGCAGTTATAGATAACAATAATATAGTGTATATTTCAAAATAGCTAGAGGACAGGACTCTGATTGTCCTCACAAGAATAACTGTTTAAGGTGTTAGTAGTTAATAACCCAATTTAATCATTGCATGTGATATGCATGTACCGAAACACCACCCTGTACTCCATAGCTGTACACAATCACTGCGTGTCAGCTAAAAATAAAATAAGGCAGTAAAAGAAAGTGAGACATCTTGTTTATGTACTTTGTTCTCCTGTACAGCAGAACCAAGAAACAACTGAATCATATATTGAGAGAGTTGCTGTAAAATTTGGGAGTAAAGAGACTTTATGTCACTGAACCACTGACGCTATTTAGAGATGATATTTTTGTTTTATTTTTTCAATTATGATCTATTTATTTAGCAAAATAAACGTGAAGAAAGTGTTCTGTTAAAAAACATAAGAATCACATCCAAATTAGATACCTCATATTCTTTGGTACTGAAATTCAGGATATAAAATATTTTATTTTGTAAAATTTAGTCATTAGGTCTATAACAGTTTTCCATCTATAATTGTCTTGCTTATTGAAAAGCCAATGAATGCATTAAATTAACCAATCATATGCTTGCAGAGACAAACTTCATTTTTGCTGAAACCTTAATCGGAAGTCGCCTGTGATCTGACTAAGAACAGAGACTTCTAAGCCCCACCTGAGGACAAGTCAGGTGACTCCTGGGAGGGGTCTAATTTGTGGACTTTGTGTGGGGACATGGATGTATGTGTTGCTGAATTTGCCTCAGGACATAGAAACAATTTCCTTTCCATAAGTTCTTATCAATTTCCCAGTTGCTCATGCCTTCTTAGCCATAGTAACCACAGTGATATAAACATTCTTACACTGTTAGCTTTAATAAGCAATTAACAGTAACTAGTCGACCTCTTGATATTTGTAGTCATAATTCCTGAGTAGCAATTATGATATTCAACCCAAATGATTTGTTTCCTAAACTTCAGAAGTATTTTTTAAAATTAATTTTATTGGAACTTTCATAATGATCACATTCACTGTAGGGAATTTGTAGCTGTACATAATATATCTTGATTCTCATTTTTTCCCCAATCCCCTCCCCTCCCTTCAACTCCTCTTCCCCTCTTTACTTGCAAAAGCTTTGATTCCATTTTTCCTTCTATTCTCTTTTTTTTCCTCTTGCTTCCTTTCCCCCTCCCCCCCTCTTGTTTCCCTTCCCATATGAACATTTTATTCCTACTTTAAAAATCTGACTGATTCCAAATAAAGCCAGAGTAAAATTTCCCAGTTTCTCCCCTAAGCCAGTTCTCTGCAATCCTGCCGGGAGGTACCTCCTCTCTTCAGTAAGCCTCGTGTGGGACCAGGCTGAAGCACATCCCCACGCTACTGAAGCTGTCCTGGAGCTCAGGCACAGAGAAATTCACCCCCCGGGTGTGCCCAGTCCCACGGGACACCTGTCCTCGGGAATGGCCTGGGACCCTACAGGAGCACTGCCAGTCACATTTTTAGGTTGAAGAGTGGTTCCTGGCAATAGAGGCTGCTTTCACTCGCTGTTTTCCAGAGGATGCTGTCTAACCAAAACCTTGGGATACACGAGGTGTTTCGGGGAAATCTAAGGCAGGGTCATTTATGGGCCTCATAAACCATAGCTCAGGGTGACCTAGCATGCACGAGGCATTCCAGGGGATTGCTCATGGAACATCTCTTGATAAAAAAGAAACACTAAGCAGAATTGCTGCCTTCACATATGTACAGACCATTTGTAAAACTGAGGAAGTTTCTATTAATTTCTATAAATTGACAAAATGAAGAGGGGACTATGTTGTATATGCAGCCTATTTATGATGGCTCTTCAACCCAAGACCTTTCGAGCTGCGCAGTATGCTGCCCTCACTGCAAATCAGGCCACGCGATTCATTCTATTTGTGCTCAGAGAGTAACAAATGCCCAAGCAGCAGATTAATAAAACTTATTTTCTCTATTGGCTTCAGAACACCTGAATTAGATAGAAAATGACTAGAAATGTAATGCAACAAGATAAAGAAAACTCCAAGTACATTTTGAAGCAAACTTAAATCGAGTGCTTGGTTAGCTCCATAGGTCAGAGCAGGGAACTGACAAGACTCTGAAATTTGATCCCGTACAGATCAATTAACTACTCAGAGCTCCAAATGCTAATGCATGTCCCTAGAAGGTAGGATAAATCCAGGCCATTCTTGGCAGAAATGACTCCACAGATCAGCAGGGTTAAGGTAGCTCTTCCATCGCCTCTTCACTGATAAGAACCTCAGCTGTAATCCCCTGAATTGATATTGGTAGTATTACATTTTTCTTCTGGAGAATTTTTCATTGACCCCATCAAATGGAACAAGTCTGTGAAATAAACACGATGCCCTGCATTTTCCTTGTCTTCAGTCAGCTGGACTCAGCGTTCCACCTGGAGACTTTCAGGGTTTCCTTCTAGCCTGGATGAAGCAGGGCTGGCAGCATTTAGTGACAGCGCAATGTACTTTTTATTAACAGTCACCAAAAGCAAAACAAAACAAAGCAAAAAAAAAAAACCAAACAAACAAATAGAGTATGTCAAAGATGGTACCTTCCCTGTATCCTTAATGTTGTCTTCCTCGAGATCAGGAATGATTTAGGGAGAGAATCCCAGAACTTATAGCTCCGGGACTTCATCACCCCAACTCTTCCTGGGAATCCATTTGAGCCTCCACTCCCACAACCACATCCTGCCCAGAAGCATCTGTGGTTCTGTGAAGACCATGGCTGCGAAGGTGGTCACTCTTGTCCTGAAGGTTGGACAGGGCCTGAGGGAAACAGCTTTTTTGAATAGATCACTTGTCCCGTTTCTGTCCATGACCCGGTCCTTGAACCTCATGGTGCTCTTGAGCCCTCAGTTCATACCTTCCACTCATTCCATTCTGTATTCTCCCTCAGCGAGTTCACTTCACTCTGACTTCCTGGTGCTCCGTGCCCTTCAGTCGCATGGTTGTCCACATCCCAAGGACCCGTGGGTGCCATGATTTGGAGATGCCTGCCTGACAGCATCCCAAACTTCCAGGAGCCCCTTTCTCTCTAGCACTTAGACTACCGAACACTCCTTGAGTGACTCCCAGAACCGGCAGAAAGGTGCCAAGAGGCAATTGCCACTACCCAGCACAAGTTACCCAGCTCAGTGGGTGCAGCACGTCAGCTTGCTCTTCTCTTCCCCACCGTGAGTCTATGTCAAAGCATCTCTATTTCTTCCAAATCCTTCTTGTCCTGGTTCCCCTTCCCTCAACCTCCGGGGAAGATGAAGTCCATCAGAAGTAGACACCTTCAGCTGCCTGAGCCCAGACTGCACCCAGGCTCACCTGGACCTCTCCCTCCTTTGACACTGAGACTCATGCCGCATACTGTCCCAGACACCTGCAGACAGTCTCTCCTGTCACTCAGTCCCCAGGGAACGGGAGATGCCGGTGACTATGGAGGACTCAGGACTGGAGGGAAGGACAACGGAGTGTTTCCCACATGAGGGTAAAAGCCTTGGGGCAATTCAGGAAGATTTGAAAACACAGAAGTGCTATCTTGTTGTTCCATTATGAGCAATTGTTTTTCTGAAAAAATCAACTTATGAAGGATTTGGATTTGAACAAAATATAAGGGAGTGGACATAACATGGACATAATGAATCAGTATTCACCTTTAAGGCATAGTGTAATCGGGCAGCAGTATTCAAGCTTGACAATGCTGTTCAAAGAAAAAAATTTTTTGTGTTCTTGTGTATCCACCATTCCTAAATTTTGAGGAATTAATGTGGATCGCCCAGTCTATAGAAATCCCTTCTACATTAAAAATATATCCATGAATAGACATCAAATTGTTTCTCTGATATGAGAAAACATAAGTGTAAATAAGGTCAAAAGGGTGTAATAGATATTATAGAAAAGGAAGATAATATTCAAAAAAGAGGAGAACTAGAAAGGGGGGAAGGGGGAAAACAAGGAAGGGAAAAAGGAAAGAAAGGGGAAAGGAGAAAATGGAAAAATATAAATAAACCTGCTGTAAATAGGGAAGGGGGGAGCAGAAGGGAGGGGTGGGGAAGAGGGGGAAAACCAAGATACATCACATACAGGTACGAAATAACCATGATGAATGTGACCATTATATATACAATGTACCATTATATGCACTTGGTAAAAAACTGAAAAATTTAAAAAATTTTAAAAAAAAGAAACATACCTCCATCCCCAACAGCCCCCCTGCCACACACACACACACACATACACACACACACACCCCCCCACAGCAAGACTATCACATGTCTGCAGAGCGGAAGTCAGAGAGAGCGCCATCTCCCTGTGGACACGGGAACTGTGGGAAAGAAGAGGGAAGGGGTTATTGGCTCTACTTGTCCCACCCACAGTTCCCGTGGGAAAGAAGAGGGAAGGGGTCATTGGCTCTACTTGTCCCACTCCTGGCAAAGCTGGGAACCCTTATCCTACAGTAATGTGCCAGCTGAATACTCTGTCCCCTAGGACGTGGGCTCCTGCCCTGAGAGAAGTGGGGAAGGGGCAGCCCTCAGAGAGACAGCAACTTCTGACTGAATGTACTCAATCATTGATAAGATGATGACTTAAACTATTCAGTTATGGATACTTTTTCTAGTCCTCAGTGGACAAAAGGATGGAAAGTTAGGTTCTGACTTGAATTTATTGCCAGGAATGTGGTTGGTCGAGTTATCCATCACGTGGCGTGACAAACTTGTAAATCTCCAAGCAGTGAGGAGAACAAGAGAGAATGTGTGATTTGTACACCCAAGTGCTATGCTGAGTTGTATTTATTTTATTTTATAACTTCTACTGACAACCAGATGGTCTCCCTAAAGAAAAAATAACCTCCTTTGTCATCGTATTGTAGTCTGTTTCTTGCCTAATATTTTGCTAGATAGTTTTGTCGCTGACATGATGTATTTGGCAACAGTGAGCGTGACACAGTAGTTCAGGGGACACGGATTCTAAGAAGAATGGCCTCCTTTTCAGAAAGAGGAAAAGAAAAATAGAGGAAAAGAAGAGACAGCTCCGGTTGTTATCGTGTGTTATGAATTAGGTGGCCCTCAGTTGTGATACATCAACTTGACTGAGTTACAGAATGCCTAGCAAATGCATAAAGCACACCTCTGCGTGTGTCTGTGGGATGCTTCCAGGGTGACCAGCACACAGACCAGCACACCCAGGCCGAAGACGCCCCGACTGTGGGTGGCACCAACCAACCAACAGACGAGCAGCCTACTGGAGTGAAAGGGGAAGAAGGAAGAAGCTCTGTTCTTCGTGAGCAGGTGTGTGGACATCAGATTCCAGTCTCTTCGGCCTTTCTTGGCGGACTCACACCAGTGACTCTCCAGAGAGCTTCCAGGTCTTCAGTCTTGGACCGGCGCTGTGTCCTCGGTGCTTTCATTCTGTGACTTCCTGATCCTCTTGGACTGAGCAGCTACTGGGATCCTAGATCTCCTACTATTGCGGATCCTCCCACCGTGATCCTGTGAGCCTACCTAACAGACCTCACGTGTGTGTGTGTGTGTGTGTGTGTGTGTGTGTGTGCACGCATGCATGTGTTTCTGTCAATTCTGTTTCTCCAGAGAACCTCAAACAATACAAATAGAAATATTCAAAGTTAAGTGTTTTGCCCTACTGCTGTGCCCATTATTCTCATGGACTCCACGAACCCTGAAAGGAGCTTGGGGACACGAAGCAGGGCTGACATTCTAGTTCAGCCGAGTCCTACTGAGTCTTCAGTGTGTTCAGCGTGCATGTCATTGCAAGTCCAGGTCAGAAAGCCCACCGTAAGTTTACCCTTCAAGGACCGTTCACCACCGACAGTGTGGAAAAAAGAATCATCTTCTGTTAAATAGATTTTATTGTGGTTGCCGGAAACAAGGTTGGCAGTAATCACTGTGGATACAGTGGATGTGGTGCAGCCCGGGCTGTCCCGAGCATGGGCAGGTAAGATGGGGCCTGGACACCTTCCAATCCCGCCCGCCACCTGCCCGCATACCTTTCCAAGGCCCTCCCCACTCCAAGCCTCCTGCCAAGGTTGGAGTGAGTGTCAGTCAGACCACAGCCACGGGAGGAGAAAACAGCCTCGTCACAGGAAAGGACAGAGATTTGTTCTCACAGGAGGTGGAGGGCAGGAGGAACCCAGGGAGAACGAGATCCGTGCAGAAGGAACAGCCACACGAGACAGGATGAGGGACAGAGAACACGTGGGTTTCTGGGGCTCAGAATCTGGAATTGCCAAGAGAGGCAGAAAATACAGCTGTGCTGTCTGGTGGAGCTGAAGCTGGGGTGAGATGGCCACTGCGAGAGGTGAACCTGCAGTAGAGAGAAAGGATAGTGACACCATGACTTCTCCCTCTGCCAGCTCCACCGTCGCTCTGCTGGCAAACCAGACAGGAAGCCTGCAGGAAAAGGCTTCATCTCTGATGGCAAAGCCCCAGTACCAGCCCAGATGAGAAAATGTTTGCTGAGTGTTAGCCACGTTCAAAGCACTGGGCCCTGTGCCACCGGAACCTGCATTAGAATCAGGCTGCCAGGAGCCTAAAACCAGAGGGAAAGATGAGTCATGCATAGAAAATAACACAGGAAGCCCAGAAACCTCAGAGATACAAGGCTCAGTGTGGTGGGAGCTTAAATGCACAAGAATCCGAGTTGTGTCTTACAAGTAGGCTGGGTTTTGTGTGTGAACATGGAGAACCAGACTAAGTGCTAGATGAGAAGGCAGAGAGCTGTTCCAAGGACTCCGGGTGTGTCACTCTGGCCAAAGCTTTGGGATCTGAGGAGAGAGAGAAAAGTGACCAGCCCCGAGAAGCAGGCTGGTGTGTGTTTGAAGTTTATCTGCAAAGAGGTAGAAGGCACTGAGTGCCATTGAGTCCTTGGGTGAGAGGAGCCCGTGGAAACAGCAGTGAGTCTGCCCTGGGGAAAGAGCTGTGTATGCACCCTGTTTCAGCATAGGCAAGAAACATTTAGGTCAGTCCTACATGGAGGTGGGGAGCTGGGCCAAAGTTACGTATCTTAATCACGTTCCTCTCTGGAACAAAGCACCCAACAGTCACAATTTAAAGGAGGAGATGTCTATTTTGGGTCAAATTTTGAGTCTATAATTGCCTGGCTCCAAGGCAAGAAGACATGATGGAAGGCCCTGGGTGGAGGAAAGCTGCTCATCGCATGGCTGCCGGGAAGCAAAGAGAAAGAGAAGAGTCTGGGAGGGAGAGAGACCCTTCCAGGTCAAGCCTCCAGTGACCTGCCTCTTCCAACCACATCTCACCTCCTAACATCACATTTAGCTATAGCATCCTCATGATTCAATCACCTTTCCAAAGCCCTGCCTATGCACCTGTGAGGCTTATGTGGGGCAACTAGATATAAACCATAATGGTACCCCAGGATGAGGGGATCTTGGGGTGTGCTAAAAGAGGCATGTGTACTGGAAAGGGGAGGCCAAAGTCAGACTGTTTCCTGCAAAATCCTTTCCACAGAATTGTGGAATTTTATGGAACCTCCCTATTCCATACCACGGGACTACAATACTGTATTTTCCTTCCTGGGCAGCTGTCGAGGGATTAGATGAGCTAATGTGCAAAAGTCTTGCGCAGTTCTGGTTCCAGCAGGCACCAGACACCTGATCGTGTTATTCTGTGTTGGGAAATGGCAGATCTGAGGGTCAGCAAGGCCGTGTTCCTGGGATAATAATGGGAGGAGGTGGGCGGTCCTGCCCCCACCTCTTGTGTTAACATCGCCACAAACTCAGCTGTGAGTCCGCTGGGTGCTGTGTGTCAGGATCAGTGACCAGGAAGGTGCACACGGCCAGCACCTGCTCTGTGTGTGCAAGCTGGTCTTCCTGCTGGGAAAGACCCAGTCCCATTCCCTTGGGGGCAACTAGACTGATTTGCACCTGGGATTTGGATGCACCTTCATTTTTCTGCAGCCTGTTAAAAACCAACATTGTCAGCTGGGGAGAGGGCCCCTCAGCTGTATTCACTGTCAGTTTGGGTCCTCTTGTGCCAGCACCCCACTACCATACTAAAGGCACACACTGTGGCCTTGTGCTCCCTGGGCTGGGCCAACAGTGCTCTTAGGAAGGGGCGAGCAGAGCTGGTACAACGGGTGGCTCTTCTCTTCCCCATGAGTTTGTTTTTCATTGCTTGAGAGACTTTGGCTGTGGATATAATATAAGGCCAGGTATTTCTAACTTCTGTAAGTAATCAAGCCAAGAGCTTTGTCAGCATCAATTAAATTTCTGTATCATTCAGGAACTTTTCATTATTTTAGGAATATCAGTTCAGTGGATTAAAGAGTGGTGTCACTGTTGCCCATATTTCTGAGTCAACCTGGAATTTTGTTTATACTATGCTCATTTTAATCTGCACCTGTTATGTCGGAAAATTAGACTTGTCCTTCATATATTTCCAGTTTTAAGTGATTGTAGTCTAAGCATTCAAAGATGAAATAAACAAGAGTTGAAGAAAATAAGAATCCTTTTTCTCTATTATAGCAAGTCTACTTTCTCAGGGCTATAAAGTAGACTTTAACATTTTTCTTCAAAGACATTTGCAATGAATTAACAATGTTAATACGTGTGAAAGCCTGCAGAAGAGTGTGGGGCGCCCATCAGTCTCCCTTTCATTCTTTTCCATTGTTTTCTCTCACCCTTTCTCCCTTCTTTCATTCCTTCTTGGGTAAAATGGTAGAAAACCAAATAGTTTATAAAGGTTGACATTCCTTAAAGCTCTCTAAATGAACAAAAGCTCTCCGGAAGATGCATTGCCTCGCCGAGTCTCACTGCTGCATTCACTAAGTGGCTCCTTTTAGGTCATTTTGCTTGGCATCCTGCCATACACAGGAGCAAAACACAAATCCTCCCAAAAGCAGTAGAACCTCCCTCATGCAGTGTGATGACCAGGAGGAGTGAAAACATTAACAAATGCCGAAAGAGGCAACTCGTGAGTCCTGTAAACCAATATAAATTCAGTAGGTGATTTTAGCATTCAAAGATAGGAAATTGAGAAATTATGATCCAGCTGAAGGCTAAAGTTACAAGGTTTTTATGTGTGCCTCACTATAAATGAATTTACAACAGAAGACAAAAATACATTTCCTTCTGTGTTATACAGTTTTTCTTAGGACCTCATGCAGCCAGCTGCCTTATTTTGGTCCCATGGGCTGAAACAGCATCTAAATATACACAGAATAGAATAAAAATTTACAGAATAAGTATCCAGCCATTGGTTCCCAAGCAATGTTGAATTGGTTGTTTTTGTTTATACATCGTGCATAGTATTTTGGTGACTTGTTCTTGTGGGTGTTCGTACTGGGTATTAAATCCCTTTTTATTTATGTTTGTTTTTATTTTGAGACAGGCTTTCCTTAAGTTGCCGAGTTGTCCAGACTGACCTTGAACTTGCAGTCTTTTTGCCTCAGTTTCCTAGAGCTCTGGGATTACAAGTGTGGTCCACCATTCACAGTTCAAGTATATATTTTTAAATCCTTCTTTTAGGAACTCTAAGGCCTCGTCTCCAGGTCTCCATAACCTCCCACAGTACACAAAGAAATTATATGATGTTATACTTTGGCACGTCTTCATCACACTGATTACTCAACTTTACCTTGAGATAACTTCCATTCCTTTGGTCTCATATCAGGTCCCAAGCTGTCCTTATCACCTGCGTTTTAACTTTTAAAGGCCTGTGTGGTAATCCTGTTGTGATGATTAATTTTATATGTTAATTTGGCTGGCATTCATACAGTATTCTGGAAGCCTTGATGAAGGTTTTGTTGTTTCTTTAGGGGTTTTATTTTTTTGGATGACGTTAACATTTCAGTGGCTGGGGCAGGAGGAAATGCCATTGCACCCCATAATGTGGGTGAGCCTCAGCAGGTCAGTGGAAAGCCTTTGCCAGAGCAAAGACGTGACCTCCTGAGCAAGCAAGATCTGGGGCTGATATCTCTCCTATCCAGCTGTGACATCTCCCGAGGTCTCCAGCCTGGCCGCCCCTGTCACAGTCAGGTTCCGCAAGTCTTCAGAGTCACAGGAGTCAAGTTTTCAACCGCTGCAATCCCTGCCTAGCCAGTTTTAGCTATCTCTCTAGTTACCTACCTTCATCTATTTCTCTATCTTCTGTCTTTGAGGCGTGATCAAAATATGGCTAATATTTAAACTTCAAAAGATTTATGACAGTAAAAGTCTCCTTGTCGTGAGTTCTCCTTAAAACACTGCTTAATGCTTCAAAGACCCTTGAAACTCTCTGAAGCAGTTCTGAAAGTCTACTTTCCTGAGTGTCTTTAGTTGCCCTGCTGTGGCTGCCTCCATGTCCTCAATCTATTCAAAATGTTTACTGTCACTGTCATTTTGACATTACAGAAGAGCCAGAATTCACACAGTGCCGGGTCCACTGAAAAAGGTGAATGAGAACACAACATAATCTTTTTATTTGACAGAAATTGCCTTAAACATTTTAAATCAATTCTGGACATCAAGGAAGCCACGAAAAGACATTTGTGAAAGAGTTTCCAGACTCCTTCAGAAAGTGGCAAGAATGATGGCGTAAGTGTATTCCAAGCTAGTGGCATTATCTTGAGTGAAATAAATAGCAATGTGTCTTTTACTGTATTTTTTTTTTCACTTAAATGCTAACTGTGTATTTTGATCACACCTTGTATTTCTCTGTGTGCTGTGCTGTCTGTCTACGAATCCTGGCTAATTCACACAACACTGACCTTCCCTGGCCTTGGTCCTGTCTCTGCTCTTCCTGATCTCTACTTGGGACAAACGTGCGAAGTCACGGCCGTGGGCCCCTTTGTCCATTTCACAGCCGTCCTGGCCCAAACCCCATCGCAGTCCCAGAGCTGTCCCAGTTCCTGGGTGGGAATGATTTCCACAGTTGATTTCTGCATCAAGAGACCAGAGACTTGAGCTTAGGTAGGAAATCAGCACCATGTTTCGGCCCCTAATTATCTCAGCAACCTCAGTCTTGATATCGATTTCTTTGCAGATGTAGCTCTCCGTTCAGGTACCTTGTTCCCAGGAATCAGTTTACGGTAATGAGGTTCTCGGGGATTAATTAATCAAGTGGGCGATCCGCCCTCGCTCCCCTGCCCTGGGTGCGGCCACAGGAGGTCCCAGTTCCGGGCCTCCCGCAGGAGGCTGGATCTGCCGTCCTCCGCCCAAGAGGCCCCGAGGCGTGCGGAGACCGCCGTCCTGCTTCCCGGCTTGCAGGGTGGTCTTTAGGGTAGCGACAGGCTGGTCTGTCCGGAGCCGGCTCAGCAAACGCATCGATAACACTGCAGAATTCTGTAACCCGGTTAAGCCAACGGCAGCTCTAAATCGCCACGGACAGCGGCAGAGCTACGGACCTGCTTGTGTGGCTCTTGTGCTCTAAAGAGCCGGTTTGCCAGCGCGCCGCTGGGTGTGAGTGTCCTTCCAGTTGCCAGCTCTTTCCACAAGGGCGACAGCTTTACTTTAGGTTCTTCATGTGAGGCAGAGACAGCAAACAGAGGCAGTAGGAAAGACCGCCAGTCTCTAGGATGCACAGCACCCTTCCGCCTTCTCCCACACAACCACTGCCCAAGGCCTGTGCAGCCAGCCTCGGCTGGGATGACCTTCAGTTACAGGACGGCGCCCTCTGCGTGTCTGTCATCATCTGGTCCCCAGATGGAAAATTGATTGTGCTTTCCTAGACTGTGGCCACCTTGAAACTAGAAACCCAGTTTTCTTCACCCTTGAGTATGCACAGCCTCACTCTGTATGTAAATATCATAGATCATCATTAAATCCACCATTGCTCCTAAGAAAAGGAGAAAAAAGAAAGAGAAAGAAGAACGTAGCAAAGGAGCACGTGCCTTGGAAAGGAAATAACCAAAGATGGGGAGGACCTTCCGGAACAATGAGGGCCACAGCCGCTCCCTTAAGCAAGGTAAGAGGGGAACCACAAAGAAAGGCAGAAGCCCTCTGCCATCTCCAGGTCAGGTCCAGGGAGAGACAAACTCCACAGACTACTTAAGTTCTAACTTAAATTAGAAAATTTCCAAGCCCCACATGTAAGAGGGAATTGTCCTTTTAGGTAAAGCTCACTTTAGGTTGTGCAAGTGGTTACTTTTATATGGTTACATATATATCGGTTATATATGTTTGCTTGAAATGAACAGATTATTTCTAAATTTCTTAATACTCTATAAGCTAAATTGTCACGCATGGCCCCATTTTGTTGCAGTGTAATTAGCAGCAAATTGATGGGATCCTGCCAGCCGCATGGCCGTCACCTTCATACATGGACAGGAAGAGGCGCCACCTGCCCTGGAAGCTGAGCGGAGGGGAACCTTTTCCATGTCCCTGTCAATGAAGCAAAACCTATCACTTTGCATGACCCCAAAATGGCCTTTTCAAACAAATTATAATTGTTTCTACATTACTAACATACAGTGAAAATGATTCTAAAGAGATTTATGGGAATTCTTTTTTAAATCTGATATATTAGTATTTGTTTCCATATTTAGAAACGCTTTACACTGTAGCTTCTCGGCCACTACTAGGGCCTTGCTTTGAAGTTAATTGGTGGAACTATATCATTACTAAAGAATTCGTAGGACTGACTAGGATTTTAAATGATTGCACTTGAGCAAAAATTGGTTTGTAATCAACTATGGCATTCAACTAAGGGCCAACCCCAGTAATTGAACCCCATCTGCTTTTATGAAATGGCATGTTTTCTGCAAAAACAAATGAATTTAAAAATATAGCTCAGTGTAAAAAAAATTATACTAATTTATAGACCTAACATGGAAAATTCTGTCTTCTAAATAAATAATACAGATACAGAGAACTACACACAACCACACATTCTCAGGAGTACAATTTCATGCACTTCTCTCTTCTTCCCTTTCCCTTCCCCTGTCTCCCCTCTCTTCCCTCTCTTCCTCTCCTCCCCTGCTCTGCCCTCCTCTCCTCCCCTCTCTTCTCCTCCCGCTCTTCTTCTCCCCCCCCCACACACAGAATTGCTCAGTTGAGTTCTCAGTAAGAACAGGCACAAATATCATGTTCTTACTTTGTGAACGAGTGAATGAAACTAAATGAAATATGAGAAACTAAAAAGAGTACCAACAACAAAATAACAAAGACAAAAATACAGCTTAAAACTTGGTCCAGTGTGGCATACACACTCTGCTTTAACGCTGTGGGAACCAGGCACAGGGCAGACCCGTCCATTCGAGGGTGTCCAGGCCCTGCTGCATCTGTCAGCCCTCGAGGACCAGTCACAAGTATTTTCTTTCCTTTTGTTCCCTTTTTATCTCAATTCTGCATTTCACATTATGGAAGAATCCCACCTAATGGCTGCCTGAGGAAAATAGCTCTTGATTTATGCATTTGCTGATAGACTAGGTCAAATGGAAATTTAATCTAATATACACTTAAGTGGAAAGGATAAAAACAGGCACATTCATTATTTCTATACATCTCCAAGCCAGACAAGCTGGTATTATTTTGAGATCTTGGCAACTGGATGTTTTTTTTCCAAATAAGCATTAAGTAAAATGGAGCCTGAATCATAATTTAATGTTTCTGCTAATGTGATTCTTGATTCTAATCTGCTATAAATTCATTGCAATTATGTGGTAGAATTATTTAATGTGATTTTGCCTGTCAGAATCTATTTTCATTTGTTCACAAGAAGCTGTCTGGCAATACCAAGAATGTGTATCACTGACAAGCAAATACATTTCCTTTCTCAGCACGGTAAAATATGTCATTTAAATTCATTTTCTGAGAATGTAAGATAACATTAAATATATATAGAAAGTTATCTTCCTGGTCAGGAGCAGCCGAATTTCCACTATCAAAATATATCAGATCTCTGCCATATGAACACTTTCATTATTTTTGAAAAAAGAGGAAAAAGTGCAGTCTTATCCAGATTTGACCACTTGTATTTGTTTGATTCTTGGATATGTCCTTTTCTCCATGACAGTTTAGCATTTTAAACCAATAGAGCTGACTATGTGACTCTGATATTTTTGTTGTTTTTAGAAACTCTGACACTTACTTGTGGTCGGTACTGGGGATTGAACCCAGAGCCTTGAGCCTACCGGGCAATTGCTCTGCCACTGAGCTACACCATTGGTCCTTTGGTAATTTTATAATTGCTAAGACAGTGGTCTGAATATTGGTGTCCTTTTAAAAATCACTGACTGGATCCTAATGCACAATGATACTATATTATGGGGGCGGGCTATATTATGGGGGCAGGCTGTGGTGAGAAGTCATTCATTCTTGAGAGTCCCACCTTTATGAATGGGACCAGTGTCCTTATAAAACAGGCTTAAACTGCCTCTTTGCAACCAGCTACTTAGTGAGGACACAGCAAGAAGACACAATTTCCAAAGTGCAGTGAGACTCCTTGGGAGACCCCCCACCTCGATCTTGGACTTTTCAGCCTCTAGAACTGTGAGCCATAAACTTCTTCTAAACTGCCTGGTTTTAGATACTTTGAGATAGCAGCCCAAAAGGATTAAGGCATTGGCTCTTTGCATATCAGATTTCCATTTGGACTCTAATTGCATTCCTGTTTATTGCAGAGTGCTCAGAGAGAAAGTTCTATGAAATCTTCTCTCTTCTCCATTTACTAGATTCGAATGTTAAGGCTGAGAGTTAGTAAGTGACATATAGAAACACAATTGTTTTTAATGTTTTGTAAAACTTCTTTCTCCAATTCTTCCTTTAATATGGTTTGATCTAAACTGCCCCTCAAAAGGTTCAAGTGCTCACAGGTTGAACTTTGGGGAGAGTAATTGGATTATAATGGTGCCAACCTCATCAACTGGTTAATTAATGAGCTCATAACTGAATGGGCTCCTAGAAGGTGGGCCCCAGTTGAAGGAAATAGGTTAGTGGGGGACTTTTGATGGGTGTATCTTGTCCCAAATCTCTCCCCACCACTCTGGCTCTTTCTTGCTCTCTGCTTCCCAGCAACCAGGACATGAGCAGCTTCCTTCCACCTTGGAGCGAGCCAACCACAGATTGAATCCTCCAAAACCATGGCCCAAAGTAAATCTTTTGTCCTTAGCCACTGCCCCTGTCAGGGGATGGTTTACACAGCTCTTTCCCTGAGAGCTGCCCACCTGGGGGAGCCCTGTAGACTCTAGAGGGCTTTGGCCAGTACACGCATGTAACTCTCAGCAGTAGGTGGGTTCAGGCCTGACCTTCTCATGATGCGCCCATCTCAATTCCTTCTGTGTCTCCCCTGATTGGACAGTTCCTGTGCCTCACTCTGATGGCTGCTCACCCACATTCCCAGGGATGCTTTCCAAGGGGGCTCACGGGGAATCCTGCTGAGTGTTCTGCTGAAAACTACTGAGCCACATCCAGCTCCTGGAAACCAAGCCTCCTGGAGGAGCCCATCCAGAGCTCTGTGGAACTCATTCCTGATACCTGGAAACAAACCAAAGGCCCAGAACACCAGGTGACGGAGGGATGCTGGAGAACTCCACGTGTGGCTGTGCACGATCCTCAGTGTCAGTACAGCTGGTGTTGGCTGCTAGTGCGCAAGAGGGCAGAGCCTGAGACCCACCCGCCTTGCCCCTAGGTGTACACCCCAGGAGCCTGGTGCGGCTGCACAAGGACCCTGAGCCAAACACCCACGACAGCCTCAGGGAGGCAAAGGAGGCAGACGTAGGAAAGAGTCTCAATTGCATTGGGAAAAAAGAAAAATAAATAGTGTTGTTTATTGCTTCATATGGAAAATTCTGTAGAGGAGTGGTGATAGCTATCTACATAAGCATGACTAATATGAATTGAATAAAGCAAATCCCAGAAAAAAATGTATGTAAATTTCAAAAGAAGCACTTCAGCAAGCTTCATCGAGCCATTTAAACCTACGCAGGTATGTACATTATATAACTGCTGTGTATTGACCAGAAAATGACGAGAGATACAAAATCCAGATGCTGGTGCCCACTTGGCGCACAAAGGGAATGATACTAGGAGGACCACAGGTGATGTCCAAGGCACCAGGGAGTCTGTGTCCATCAGGCAGAGTACAGAATATGCCATGAGGGTCTGTCCTAATATTACATCAGCTAAACAGGCAGGTTGTATACATTCACTCACATTTGAAACACTTCAAATGAAAATGGGCGCTAGAAAAAGAATAAATTAATCTAAGAGCTTTAACAATACAAAGCACCAAGTTCTCCATCATATTTATGTAGATGAGAAAATGGAGTGAACATTCACGCACTGGTTCCCATAACAAAATTAGTTAAATCTCTACTTGTTCTGTACCTTGTGGTTTTGTTGCTGAATTTTTTTTCAGTTTTTATTTTTTTAGTACTTATTTGCAGTACATAATGTTCGCATTCCCAGTGGGGAGTTGGTACATGGACATAACACATCTTACTTTTCTTTTCGTCCCCTCCCCCTTCCCTCCCTTCCCCTCGCTCCCCCTTCCTCTGCGCCTCTCGGTTCCCCTCCCTTGTTGTGACAATGCTGAATTTCCCTCCAAATTTATTATAAAGACATAAAAGAATCTCGTACTACTAGGTCTTTAGCAAAAATTTAAACCGTTGACTTGTAAAACCCAGTTACCAACCAAACCTGCCAGGACAGTGTCATAGTGAATTGCATTTTTTCCCTTAAATTTATAAACTACTTGTCTTGAAGTTACTTTGGTCAACAATCTTCTGCTAATTAATCAGAGAGAATGACTTTGGACAGTTTATTAAATAGGTAAATATATCTAAAAATAGTTACTTTTTCAAAATATTAGTTTTCCAAATTAAATAACTAACCATCAGGTTAACTGCAGTGTTAAATACTGATCTTCCAGAGCCCTGACCCAATACAGTGGTACCTCGGTTTACAAATTTAATTCATTCCCCAGTTCTGGGGTAGAGGGCCCAGTCATGTTCATCACAGGATGCAGCGTTCGAGAAGGGAAGCAAAATTTTGCCAAGTGCTTCTGTTGGGGAACCTTTGTTCCCCAACGAAGCTTCTGTTTGTTGCTTGCCTTCGTCACCCCATCTCTACAGAATCTAGGCATCAAGAGCGAAGGCTCATGCTGGGACACCGCTCTTCAATCAGGCCAGCTCCCGGAGAACCTGAAGATGCCTTTGTTGACTGAAGAATGAAAATCTTTTGGAAAGTGTTATTGGCACTAAGCAGACATGACAAAAGAGACAAGAGAAGCCTTCAAATGAGCTTGATACACAGAGAGATTTGGCAAATTATGTTATTATATTAGCTAAAATTTCAGTAAATTCAGTGATTCTGCTTGTAAATTTTTTTAAACTTTCATTCTCAGATAAAATTGTATGTATTTATCATGTACAATATGATGCTTTGAAATATATATTTATAATTCATATACATTATATATACTAGAATGGTCAATTCTAACTGATTAACATGCATATTGTATCACTTTTGTGGTGAGATTAGCTGATCTTCCCTCTATACTTAGGAGACAATGTTTCTGAAAGTGTTGATTTGGGAAACTAATATTTTCCCTGACTTTTTAAATAGTTAATGATCACTGTCTTTGGTGCCGAATATCAAACACTGTATTTTTACAGACATTCCTGCCGTGATTGTACAATCTTTCAATCATAAAGACTCACAGTTTTTTTCAACGTTCCCCACGTACAGGCACTGAATTTAGGCGAATGTCTGCTAAGGTTGAGCAGCTGGCTTCGCACAAGGCACCAGCTCCTGGGTCACATAGCTGAACATGGAGGTTCTACCTGAACCCAACCTTCCCCACGCAGCTGCTCACCAATGACCGGGAGAGCTTTGCCAGAAAAATCAGTGACTGCAGACTTGGGAGGGATCACAAAGGGCCCCAGCAAAGGGCGTCACAAGGGATCCAACTGGACATGTGACAATGCTGCTGCTGGACAGAGTGGCTGAAGTGATCACCGAGACAGAAGCTGCCCGCAGGCTCTAAGCCACCGATCGGGAAACGAGCGGCATGGGGGTGAAAATGTCAGAGTGGAAAGCTGAGCTCTTCAAATAGTGCATTCACACTGCCCAAGATGAGAAAGCAGATGGCGGGTAGCCAAGAAGGGAAGAGAACTCTCTGAGATGTTCTAACTCTGAGGAAAACTGACCTGTGCAAAACAGGCCTCATTTCTGGCATGAAGCTGGACAGAAACAATGCAGAATACCAAAAAATGGGATTTGGCAATCTTAAAAGAAATGTAAAAGTAATGATTAAACATGGGATAAAGAACAGAAGGAAGAATATTCAAAATGTTAGATGATATGTAGAATTAATTTTGATTTTCATGTGAGGTTTTCAGTAACTCTAATGTACACGCCCACCAGGTAATCACAGGTTTACTCATTCCTTCATATAGTAAAGAGTGGCGTATAGAAGTCAACTGCCTGCCGGGAACTGTGGGCTGAAAGTTGAATAAGATCTCACCTACAACCCCAGGGAATTAATGGTGTCATTTGAATCATCTTTTTGTACTATATTCCTCTTGCAAAATCTTTCTCCATTAGATATTTATATGTTTTAAATTTTTCATTTCTGTTAGCACATCTTTGCAGCACATAGTGATTACATTTATCAAGGGAAGTTGCTACGTGTACACAACACATCTTAATTCTTTTTATGGCTCATATCCCTCCCTCTCGCCCTGCTCCCTCCACCTCTCAGTGGCCTTATGATTTGCAAAAGATGAGTACAAGAGGGCTGCCTGCACTGCAGGGCTCAAGAGTCTGTGCCGGAAGTGAAGACTAGAGCTCTTCTGAAGAAACAGAACCAAGTCTTCCAAGCTTCTTCTTTCCCTTTTTTATTCCATTTGGACTACAAACTGGCACCCAGGATGGGGCTTCTGTCTTCAGTAAATCCCTTCAGTGACACCCAGAACTATGCTAAGCCAATCAGTTGAGTGTTACTTTCTCAAGTTTACTCAACAGTTAGCAATCATGGTCCCTGTTTCTTCTTGTTTGTCTTTTATTTTGCTCTTTAGCTTATTTATTATTTAAGCTTCTGTGTCCTGCAAAGGACTCAAATTTTTCCTTCTTTATAGCAGAGTAGTACTCAATTGTGTATAAATATCTCCTTTTCTTTTTATTTTTAAATCAAATTTTTAAACAATTGGAATGCTGCTAGTTTTGGGGGGTTGTTTTTGTTTTTGTTTTCTTTTGAGACAAGGTCTTGCTGTGTAGCTCAGGCTGGCCTCGAACTCACAGTGATCTTCCTGCCTCAGACTCCCAAGTGCTGGGATTACAGGTGTGTGCCACCAGGCCTGGCTACTACTAGTTCTTTTATGGAAATCTAGCTCGGGAAATTCAATTAGACACACTTTTAGCCAATTGTAGAAAGTACATTTAAAAAAATAAGTATTATCAATGTCATTTTCTAGCACACTTGGGGTTGATGGGGTGGAGGAAGAGCGGGCTGTTAGAGGGCCAAGTTCCTCCCCGGGTAGGGAGGGAATTACTGTTATCAGGTTCCCTGCTTCTAAAAGTGGCTCGCCAACTAAATGTTATCAGGTTCTGGGTTGCTTGCCTCTCCTTCTGGAGTTAGAGTCCAGGTTCTTTTCATGAGGAACAAAGAATTGAACAAAGCAGACAAAAATGGTGGCCAAGTTTATTAGAGAAAGTAAAAGCAAAGAGTGGAAGAAAAACTGGCTCTGCAGAGCTAACTTGGGTTGAGTAAAGAGAAAAAGAGGGTAAAATCAAAAATAAAAAGTACGCATTGCTGGGCTGAGGATTAGCTCAGTTGTAGAGCACTTGCCTAGCAAGTACAAGGCCCTGAGTTCGATCCTCGGCACCCAGAAAAACAAAACAAAACTGAAGTATACGCTGCATCTGGGAAACACAGCATGGGCTCTTGTGGAAAGTGATGATAGCAAGCTCCACATGGCTCATCTCTCCTGTTATGCTGTCCAGATCTCAAAGAAACCCTCAAGAACCTCTAGCTCCAGATCCTGAGAGGCCATACTGGGATCCTGCATCTCAGGCTGATGTCAGGTGCAGGCCGCCCTATTGCAAACCTGCTCGAACTCTTCAGAGAAGTTCACCTGCAGGGCTTCGAGGACTGTTTGGGGCATGTGTCTGGGATTTTATAGTTAACAGGTCACACCTACTACCCCAGCCAGCGTTGCCATGCTCCAGTCTCCTGTTTCTTTACCAGTGGGACCCCCCACCCTACCCTGGGAATTGCTGAATGGTAGCACTAAAAGCCTTGTGCCGTGGGAACCCTCAGCCCCATGAAGGGTGAGACACTTGGTCCCTCTAAGGAGGGCTCATTTTTCCAATGAAGACTGAGATAGCATCATCAAAGGCAGGAGATTTGACTTGGAAAAAAAAAAAAAACTACTCGAGACAGAAAACATTTAGGTTTATTACCAAACAAAATATGAGTGCTGGGCAGGCCAATAACATAAATACTGACAACAGCATTTTTTATTCCAGTTTTGACACATTATTTTCTGCATTCTGTTCATTGGGCCGTTAGATTGGGAAACGGGAGAAAGTAATGAAAATTCCAGTGTGGCCTTAATTTTGCTCATTGCCTTGGAGCACCAGACTCATTTTTAAGCCAGGGATTCATCAGTTAGCCAAGAATGTCATATAACTCTAATTGACTCTTTTCTTGGTCTTTCATTATGCTTTGTTCTGATTTCAAAACAAATTTCCTTCTAAAGCATGCATTTTGCAGGACAGTATATACACATTTTATATTAAACTTAAAATGTTGCTAATAAATTCAAGTTATACAAGATCTGGCTGTGTATTGACTCCGTATAAGGGGCAGAAAATTTTCTGAAGTTACAGACCCAACCAAGACCATCTTAATCCTATATCCTTTTTCATTAGAGAACATAGTTGACTATATCCAGACAAGTAGCCATATTAGGAACCCCCAGAAACAGAAATGTCCGTGCCAAATGGCGTTTCTTTCCAGTGAGCATCGCTTACGGTTTTAGTGAAACTATTTTGATATGTAAGAACTGTCTTAACTGTTCCTCATAGGTTTGCACAAACTTACTAAATTTTACTTCAAGTTTTGATTTTTTTTATAGATTAGACCAATTGTCATGCCTCCCAACTGTCACAAAATAGGTATTTATATTTGATAATAATCTTTGTATTCCCTAATCCAAAACCAGATACATTCCAAATATTTAGAAGAAGCCTTAATTTACCTTGTTTTGCCGTTTTCTGTATCGTTAAATGAAACACGTATTCTAGTATTCAACATTCAAAGTTTATCTCAGAAATAGCCTTTTGCAGAGGAAATAACACCAAGTTGATCTGTTGTATGATTGTCCCAATATCTGTTTTTGGGAACATGACAAGATTGCCTATGTCTGTCAGAGAAACCAAGGCTGGAGTTCCAGACTTTGCTTGGAAATACACTCCTTAGGAACAGCTTTGAGGGATAACTGGAGCATGGACAGCAGTGACTACATTTTCCCTGCATTTTAGTTAGCAAAGATTCATAACTTAAAAGGAATTTCAAAGATCTAGCAATTAGCCATCAAGTTCCCGTGAATCAGTTAGTTGCTGAGCAGATTATGAGGTCCAAAAGAGAGAGAACAAAACTGTGGGACATGATGCTTCATGTTGTGAGTTAAACTGTGTCCTTGAAAAAGAAAATCTGAGATACTAAATCTCTGTATCTGTAAATATGAATTTATTGGAATCAGAGTCTTTGCAGATGTAATCAAGTTCCAATGAGCTAATAGACGGGGACTTAATCCAACATGACTATGTTCTTATAAGAAGAATAAAATTTGGACATGGGGTTGGGGATTTAGCTCAAGTGGTAGAGCACTTGCCTAGCAGATGCAAGGCCCTGAGTTCGATCCCCAGCACTCCACCCCTAAAAAAAAAAAAAAAAAAAAAAAAAAAAAAAAAAAAGATCTGGACACATACAGGGAGGATGTCCCAGGAGTTATAATGTACTTTAAAATAATATTTGAATTGTAAGCCTCCTGCTAGAGATGTAAGATACGTGAAAAAAATGTGGATTTAGAAGGATAAATACTCAACAAGCAACAGTTATGCAAGCTACTTTTCATCTCCCATATTTATTAAAAAATTGTTTCTGTAGGCTAGATGACTGAGAGTGTGAATTGTAATCTGTTTCTTCTGTATACACTACTTTGAAATCTCATGTAGGTCTCCAAAAGACAGAAGTCTGTGTATTTCACTGCTGTATATTTAGAATGTGTGGAGGTTTTGTGGATAATTATTCCTGAGTTTTACACAACAGTACAATTATAATTCTTCAAGTTTGTGAAGTGTTCTATTTTAGGAAAACATTAGTGGCAACTGGTAGATCTGGAATGTCTGCATTTGAAATTACATTAAAGGCAAAATACATCCTATCTGCCAAAACTTTTATTTAATTCCAGCTACCACCATATTTAATTGGAAAGAGAATTTGAAGATCAGTCAAACAGTAGAAGGCTTTACAGATTGTGACAACATCATGAGTACTGGTTTAAATACAATCGTAATATGACCAATATGTTACAATGACTCGGTCTGCTTAGCACACGTTCTCAATGTGTGATAATAACACTGGCCTGACTGGCTTATAGACTAGTCATAATGTCTGCCTAATGGGTACCACAAATTAAAGAGGACTTAGCCACTATTTCTCTCCTCATTTAGAACAAATTTATTAAATTATGTACTAAGAGGCAAAGGGTTCAAGGGAGAAAGAAGAGGGCAAAGGAGGAGGGGAATGAGAATCCAGAGGAATAATGATATCTTAAAAACAAGAACCTAATAACCCAAATTTAAAACAGTGACAGGTACACTAGGTACTACTGTAAGTTTATGTAGCTGTGACTTAATGCCGCATCTATGTGGTTGTTTACATTGCTCACTGTCATAAGCAAAAGGCACAATGTGTTATGGTCTGTAAGCTCGTGTAATGGCCTGTAAGTTTGGGTAATTTTTGATAAATTTTAATAAAAATCTATTTTAAAAAAAGAAAGCAAAAGATTGAGAATCCAGAAAAAAAATGAATTATGTACTCTACAAAGATTAAGACAGTCTTGGAATCATTTACTTTCTATTTCAATGAGTAAATTATCATTTAATAACTAGAAATACAACCAACAGCAGATAAAAACTTCCTCTTCTTTGAAACTCTGAAGTATTTTGTTATAAATCTTTAACTAAAAACAATAAGGTTTCATTTTTTGTCTCTGTAAAGCAGATTGGTTTCATGTCTAGCATAAAGAAAGTGGATGTCTGAGTTCAAATTTACACCCCTTTCACCTCCTGGAAGTTTTAATCCTTAACTTCTCCAATCACATTATTTTTTCCTTCCTGCAGAAACAGATCATTGTTCATTTTGCCAGATGTCATAGCAGTGTGCTTTGTCTGCCTCATGGACACACTGAGGCTTACAACTGTGGCTTTTCGACAAGACACTTGACCCCGAGTCTTGGCGGTGCTCACGACCAGCTTGTTCTGCCTGTTTCAGCAAGCTGGATCATAAGAGCACGCATTGGGGCTTTTCTGAGCCTGTGTGGGAAGATCAGGCAGTGACCTTGAGCTGACCTCCTCGAGCTAGCAGCTTACCTGTAGGAATGTGATCAAAGGGAACATATCCTACCTGGATTCCAGGTTTCTAACAAACACCAGACTGGAGTTTGTGTGCTGTTTCCACCATCCTGCCTCAAAATTGAGGTAATCTCTAATGCATGCTGCTCTTTATTCTGGTGCACAATGTTTGCTACTATAACAGCCACATGTTGAAATAGCAACTTGTGTTTTCTGAGACCCAAATGAGTAATTAATGGTGGTATTCTGGGAGGTGGCTAAAGTCGGGTGTACTAGGTCATTCAAAGTCACGTTTTTCTCTACATTGTAAGGTTGGAAACTGATGTATCTGCTATTTGTTCACCCAGTTGGAAATCTCTGCACAGGGACTTTTCTCCGATCAGTGTATCAGTCTATTGAATACTGCAGAAAGAAAGAAGGTTTGCAAGGTGACATGGAGAATGGTGAAGAAACTACTGAAAACATCGGGAAGCAGAGTGGCCTATTGGACCAAAAGTCAGCTGACAAATTCAGAGACGACAATGAGTAAATGACTGACACGAAGTGAGTGCAAAGTGATTCAACAAGGGCAACATGTGACAAAACATATCTCAACGAATAACCACAGAAAATGAGCAGAACTGCTTACTGCATTTATTTGGCTTATTCAGAAAATATTTATCTTAAGATTCTACCATGCATTAGCAAGCACTGTGAGGAATACAGGTAGAGAAAACACACAAGCTCATGACAGAGAATGTGCACACTTCTGAAGTAACAAAGGACACAGTGAGTGTAATCATTATCTAATGCACACATGCATTAATAAACACGGGAAAAACTATACCTTTAAAAATAAAATGGATATATGAGTAGTATTATACCATATGGTGGTTATTTCTGCAATAAATAGTTTTTGGTATGTGGTTGGCCTCAATAAATTAACTATTTTGTTGCTCAAAAAAAAAAATAACAAAGAAAGTTGCATCAAAATACCTTCTTGAAGGGCAAATACTGCAGAGCAGATAATAAAGGTTGTTTGAGAATTCAGCAGGACAAGAATCTGTGAAGAGTCCCAGGAGAGGTATTTGAGGCAGACCTTGAAGTGAACTTTGATAGACAGGAGAGGAGGAAGGCAGCAGCCAGAGTTTCTAAGGAAAGGACCGGAAGGGGTCAGGTCTGCCGCTGAGGTAGAGACTTAATGCACTAAGGTGGACAATGTCCCTGCTTAGTGCAGCAAGCAGATCCTGACGCGCAGCACTGTCCCCTCCTCTGGCCAAGGCACTTTTCTGTCTTCCTGCTCACACCCATCATCAGAGGCAGTCACTACACTGATCTCGTCATTCTAAGTTAGTTCTGTATGGATGAGATCATGCGATGTACACTTCTTTGTGTTTGGAATTTTTTTACTGAGTATTTTTCTATGAAATGTATGCACGTTGCTTCACATACGTGAAACTTTATTTTTTTTAAACTTCTAAGTAAACCATTGAATTTATCAGTCACAATTTGTTTATCAATTCTTTTATGGATGGATATTAGGATGGTTTCCAGGTCTTGGCTATTTTGATTTAAACTGATGTTTATTATCCTGCAAATCATTTTCCAAATATTCTCCAAATCCACCCATGCTCCAGGTGTAGTATCTGTAGTATCAGAAGTAGTTTTTTTTTTACTGTTGAGAATATTACTGTATGAATGTACCCAAATCTACCTAGCAGTTGATGGACATTATAATTATTTCATTTTCTTGACTACAATAAAGAAATATATTATGAATATTTACATAAAGGTGCTTTTGTGGCCATATGTTTTTGTTTCTCCTGAATAAATAATTCTTAAGAGAGGGAGATGTGAACATATGGTACACACATTTTTAACTTTGCGAGAAACTTCCAAACTATTTTCCAAGCTGACTGTATCATAGTACATTCCCAGGAGCCATGACATGAGAATTCCATTATTTCCTAACCTACCCAATATATTGTCAATCTTTTCAATTTTAGGTATTCTAATGAGCTCTAGAATGACATTTTATTATTGTGGTTTTAATTTGTATTTGCCCAGTAAGGATGCTAAGCATCATTTCATATGCTTCTTGGACACTCACATATGTTTTTTTGATTGTCCAAGGTATTTTGATGTATTGTCCAAATACCTTGCTCACATTGTTTAAATGGAGTAGGTTGTTTATCTTTCCATTACTGAGTAGCCAAAATTATTTCAATATACTAGACACACTTTATTTAGCTAAAATGTGCTTTGCAAATATTTTCTGCCCAATGACTGGCTTGCCTTTATTAGATTAAATTTTTTTAAAGACAAAAAGCATTCAATGTTATAAAATCCAGTTATGCCTTCTTAAAAGATTAGTTAACAGCTTTTGTAAGAAGACATTGTCTACTCCCACATTCAAAAATTGTCATATACACTTTCTCATAAAAAGCTTTAATTTTTACTTCTTATGTTTAGGTTAAACTGATCCACTTAAAGTTGATTTTTGTGTATATGGTGTGAGGTAGAATTTGAGGTTAATTTATCTACACAGAAGCTGTTTATCCTATAATATTTTTAAAAGACTTTCCTTTGAATATTTTTGGATCTTTGTTTAAAGCCGGTTGTCAAAGTAAGTGTGAATCTATTTTTAGACACTCTGATCTGTGTCTTTGATTTTTTTTCTATTATTTACCTCAATAATCTCAGGGTTTTACTCATTAGAGTCACTTAAGATTATACCTCCCTTAGCTGTCAATTCCTGAAGTGCTTTTTCAGTAACTCTTTTTCATCTGTGATTTCCTCTTAGTTTCTTGGCCTCTCCAAAAGGGCTTATTCAGATGAAAGACAGACCTAAATCATCCCACTGTGAAACTGAAGTTAACTTTTGCATATGATGGAATTTTTACTCCTTTATATGTCATTTTGAATGACACAAGATCATGTTTTACTTTTATTTCCTTTCTATAAGAATAAGTAGTCTTTGAACCAACATTTCTCATACTCTGCTCACATAGTTGATTGGGTTAAATGCATGTACTTCAAGGAAAAGTGCCTGGTGACCCCAACGGGTATGTGGAAGTTAAGAACAAAATTGTCTTTGGGATGGAAGAGAGAGACGTTTCTACACACAAGAGTCTGTGTGATATTTGGGCTTGACTCAGACAGTGGGACTGATTTTTGGTCTCAAAAACCTGAAATATTTTTGTTTCCTAATATTTAAAAGTTGCAAAATAATTTGGTTTTAGAAAATTCTGAAAGTCATGCACTATTTCAACGTGACCGTTAAAGGTTATCACCCCCAAGGGCCATCCGGATTTCAGGACTGGCCGAGGATCAAGTGCGTCTCTCTCTGATTGCTACACTGGCTGCAGCAGGTGCCCTGAACCCTTGGGCACACTCAGCACACTCTCCTGTCCCTTCCCACTTTGTGTCAAATACGAGTTTCCTAAGACTTTGGGAGTTTCTGTCAACGGCTCATTCATTTTTTGGTAAAGTTTGTCTTGAATGAAGGCTGCTAGACAGTCTTATTTGTAATACCTAACTTGTGTCAGACTAGATGTGTTTTGTAAGGCTTGGAGAATAAAACACATGCTTGCCGTCAGCTTCTTCTTGTTTGTGAAGTTTAAACCAAAACGCCACTCCTGTGTGAGGGAGATACTCTCCATGTTCGGAGGACTCTGGCCATCTGGCCATCTCACCCACCACACTTGACCTCCTCAGACACCTGAGGAGCCATTTGCCAGGAGAAGTGCTCTCCCTCCACCCACTCCAGAGGTAGGATAAGTTGGAGTTGAAAAGAAAAGCAGAAACTTCTCTGATCAGGGCATTTTGAAGTTGGAAACACATCTGTGAAGACTGGCCGAGGAAATGACATGCCAAGTACAGAAGTGGATCCAAAGGTGATGAAGTTCTCCCTAAATTTGTTTTAGCTTTGTATTATTAATCTTAATTCACAAACCATTGACCAGAACACCCAAGAAGATTACTGCGTTTGGCATTTTGGTGATGGTCTCTGAATTCGAATTAATTTCGAAAGACATCACTTCAAGGCAATGTGGGGTGAGGATGAAAAATGGACTTCCTGTCCCTGGACACAGTGGGAGTGTGAAGGATGAGAACATCTGGGAGGGGCTGTTTGAAGGCCAGACAATTAATACAAACCTGTGACTTTGGGGGACTCAGCAATTAACTTTGGTGGCAACTGAAAGGGCTGGGTGTCACCGGCAATCCAGAGAGAAAATAAGCTAGGCAGGTGGAAGCTAGGGGCACATTTTCCTCTTCCAAATCCATTCCCCAAGCAATCTATCCTAGGAAAAAAAAAGATTAAATTTAAAATGCTCTTAGGCAGGAAGAAAAATGAAAAATAAATCACATTTTAATAGTTTAGGAAGTTTGAAGGGGAAAAGTTATTTCTAGATCTATAAAATTATTCCTTAATTCACATGTTTTTGAATTAGTTCTGAGTGCTGGAAATCATTTTCTGTCTCTCTACTTATTTTTAGTATTATATAGCATAAGTGTTGACATTTTTTACAATTTCACTTATAACAAATTACTCACAAAATATTTAGTGTTTTGGAAAAATAAATCTAATTAGACTGCATTGCAGAACCAGCTCCTGCTCATCTCGTTCATACATACTAATTTCCTCCTACCCATAGAGGAGGAAGAAAATTAATTTGCATTATTCTAAGTTCCCAAGTTGTGGTAATTTGTTAAGCAGACACAGGAAAACAACAAAGAAGCTAAAGACATGGGGAAGCGGTGATGGCCAATTTGAAACCTCCCTGTAACCAGCCGGCCCAACTCCCTGCGTGAAGTGTGTCCTGGGGAGGGGACAGTGGTGTCCGTGCCTCAGGGACAGCTGCAGGGCTGTGGAGGAGGTGTATGTGACTCCTGATACTTCTCCAAATAATGCAGGGTGATCCGTTTGTGTGTGTTCCCGGGCAGATGTGTGTTCTGCTCCGCAATTTCCTTTTCAACTCATTTCTTTTCTTGCATGTGCCAGAGTTTAAACTACAGGCACAGGGAAGCCCCGCGCAGCCTGTCCGAACAGGTCTGACTGTCTACAACCCCGGAACGTGGTGGTCGCCCCCGTGCACTTTACCACACCGACCTTGCGGGTGGTTGCTTTCTTCTCATCTGTGATGATTTTTTTAACGCTTTTTAACTACGCGCAGAAACACGGACAGAGCTGCAGGTTCCTCTTCTATTTTTCCTTCTATGTATCTTCAATCTCTATTTTTATAAATGATGGAGACTTAAGAAATAAACAAAAGAAGTAAAATCATGGGTACAACATAAAATATAAGTGATAATCAACTGCTTCTACAAGCGATACGCTGTTATGATTAGGTACAAGAGTTCACTGACATTTTAAATTGCTATTAGAATTAAACCAGTGAGAAGTATTTCCCTGCCATAGTTTAGACCATAGTAATTAAGTATTTGTTCATGTCAAGTTAAAGCACCTATTGTGTTTAGTAAGATTTTGTAATAACATCCCATGTTTTGGAAACATTACCTTGTACTTCCTATATTTTTTGTGTGACTAAGTTTACACTCTACTCTTGCCTATCCCGTATCTGTTATTGAACTAAGAAGATATAAATAAATAATGGGATACCGTGTTTAGAAACACTGATGAAAAAGCAAAGTGGTTGGTATGAAATCTATGAAAATATTGAAATAAATTTTCTTTTTGGAATGAGGTTTTTCGGGATCCTACCCAGGGTCACTTTCTTGCTTAGCACAAACTCTACCACTATGCTACATGCCTAGCCCCCCAAAATTCTATTTTAAATATTTATTATCTTTAGGAAATTTATTGCATAGCCCCTATCAGTGCAGTTTGTAGTTTTGTAGTTTTCTGTTAAGTAATTTACTGGTTCAATGTTTAGTTCTACTTTCACCATATTAAAGTTAATAAATTAAATTTTTATAAATTTATACATGCAGTGATGAAGTTAAGTAAATACATGCACTAGGAAGAGCAGAAAGGTGGTTAGCAGGGGTCAGGGGCTGGAGAAGATAAAGACAGGTTGGTCAAAGGGTACAAAGTTTCAGTTATGTAGGATAATTGAGTCTGAAGACCTAATGCACGCATATGGATTGTGGTTAATGACATTATATTGTACACCAGAAGTTTACTGGGAATAGATTTTAGGTGGTCTATTCTGAAAAAATTAAAGTAACAATAAGGTGACAGATAAATTAATATGTTTGACTATAGAGCTCATTTCACTAGATATACCAAAACAACATTTTGCATACCTCAAACATGTACTATGTAAAGGAAAAAATTTTAGAAATTATGATCTTACTGAATGTTATAGGGTAAGTTACATCTTTCTAAAATTTATATATTAAAGTGTTAACAACTAGTATCACAGAATATAAATGTATTTGAAGAAAAGGTCATTAAAGAGATGATTAGTTTAAATGACATCAGTAGGGTGGGCCCTAACCCGATGTTATTCTAAAAGAAGAGAAGTTTGGAATATAGACCTACACACACGCATGAGCATGCAAACACACACACACACACACACACACACACACACACATAGAAGACTACTTGGAGACAGAGGCCTTAGAAAGAACCAACTGGGCCAGTACCTTGACCTCAGACTTCCTCTAAAATTAATTTCTTTTCTTAAACTCACCTTAAAGTCATCACAGTCATTCTTTGATGGCAGCCCTAGCAAACCAGAGTGGTAGACTCTTTAAAACCAGCAGCTCAGCTCCCAAACACTAAGCAGAAAATGCAATATGTATGTAGTCTCAACAACTGCCATTTGCTGCTTCCAGATAGTTCTTTAGGAAAATTGACAGTAAAAAAGTCTTACAGCCCACATACTAGATTGTGTAACACAGAATATTTTAGAATTTTTAACTTACTTGTTTATAATTTGATTACTATATCCCTTAAATACATTCAAAACTAAAAAAAAAAGTACCTTCAAAACTAATCTAGAACTTAAAAGGTTAAAACTGCAAAAATTTTTCATAATTTATTTTACCAATGTTTCCTTTTGTTTTGTATTATATTTTCTTAATCTGACCTGTTCTATATTTTCTAGATTGTAAATTTGCATTTTTGCCCAACCTTTAGATTTCAGAAATGCTCAAGCAAGACTATGTTGGAGAAATCAGTTTCTGCTAGCTCTACATTTAAAATTACTATATACTTGTTTATAAGGAAAGGTTACATTCAAGGTAGCCATTGGTGATGGCATTTATTGTTTTCTTCTCCTCTGTTTAAAGATAGAAAATTTAAATTAGCCACAGAAAGCAAGACCTAACTTTGAAACTGAATAAAGAAGACAACAATTTGGAAAATTGCAGAGGCAGAATGAAGAAAAGTTCTTGGGCATGTGGATTTCAAAACAAAGGCAAATCTGGGTTCATTTTTAAAGTTTTTTTCCTATTGTAGGGAAAAGGGGGCAGCAACCTAGAAATTTTTGATTTTCACTTTTTTTTTAAATCCCTGTAACCTTTTTTATGTAGATTACATATTGGGGAAGATTCTGTAAACAGTTGTCCATTGTATGTGTACCTACTGCTTTTTAATCTTGCAGATGATTTCCAGTAAAATCCACTAGAGGTAATACTGATTTTTAAACAACATATACTGCAAACATCAAAAACATGGCTGGTAACTGCAGATTGTATGTTTGATTTTGCCCGTGGAATAAGAAGAGTGGTAAAAGTACATGTGCTATTGATTACTTTCTTCACAATGGTTTTTAAATTCAGTCACCTCTGAGTTAGACTCTTTTTCTGACCTTCAAAGTAATTTATAATCAATGCCTATTTAGAAGCAAACCAAAAACAAATGCCTGGATATTTAGTGTATAATAACTTCAGTGTTGAGAGTGAATTAACCATTATAACTTGACCCCAGGATCAATAAATTGCTAAGAAGAATGCTAATCGTGGTTGTTAGTTGTGTAAACATGAGTTGCTTTCCCCCTTGTAAGGTTCTGTGACCTTTGAAAATATGAAGACTGCCACACGCTCTTTCTTTTTCCCATAACTCTTTTTTGACAAATGATGACCAATCCTGCAGTTTCCCTTGGTATCATAAAGGGTCCCTGGTACCATAAAGGGTCCCTGGTACCCTGTTACCCTGAAAATAATTGCAATGGAAAAGTAGGTGAAAACTGACCAAAACTTTAAGTTTATGGGTTATTTAAGAAATTAAATATATTTTTCTGAGTTTTTCAAGAATAAAAGAAAATTTCAATTATCTATAATTCTGATACATGACAACATGCTTTCAAAGTCCTACATTTGTCTTTAAAATGTGTCTTCTGGAATTTTCAAGGATAATTTTATCTGATTTGCATTCATTCACGTGATAATTTGTTTTGAACACACACCACATATTTGAGTGTCTTCTAGGCTCTAATATTTGCTTAAAATATACCAAGTCTAATTGAAAAGATTTAAGTTGAACTAAAAGGAGTATTCAATCATCTGTCTAAACGTATTAGACTCCTGGGGTTCTCCTGGTGGGGTTACTCACTGCTCAGCTAATTTGGTTCATTTTTGCTTCTGCCACAGGCATGCACTATCCCTGCTATTAATTATAGATTAGCATAGTGAATTACCAGAAGAAATCCAAATTCAGCAACAATATGGCAAAGTGTCTCCATCCATACAAGCACGCGAGGAATGTTTTCCCCCAGAAAACCATCAATACCTAGGGAATAAGCGAGATTTTTTTTCCCCTAAAATGTATATAGGATACTTTAGGAACTGAGAGTAGCAACCAGAAAGATAGCGTGAAAGAAATCAATGTAATTCGCATAGGTGCATATACTAAACTAAGTAATTATTTTGGAAGAAGACATATAATAATGATAGAAAAATATAAGCAAATGGGGGAAAAAAAAAAAAACCCAGGCAGATGGGGAGGCTGAAAATATGTCAGCTGGTCTTGAAACAAAACACATGTAGTTGTCCCTGGAGAAATCTTACTGGTGTCACGGGTGGCAGCCAGTATGGTAGGTCGTCCATGTGAAGTTCATGTGTTTGTTCTGGATCACGAAACTAATGAAAATTTCAGTCGGGAGGACCTCATTCATCGATTCCTTCATCAAACAGCCATCTGCTCAGTGTCTCTTGTACTACATGCAGTAGCTACAAAAGGACAAACATCACAGTTCCCACCCTTGGAAAACTGAACCCAGAAAAAGAGACAGAGAGAGAACAAATAATGGGCATCCATATCCATATGCCCCAATTTAATGTAGCAGCATGAATAAGAAAGTGCTGGATAAGATTATCGATTTTACTGGATTTTGTTTCAAGGTGATTGGATCATGGGGACACTGCACTCATCAATGGATTAATCCACTAATGTTCATATCTGAAAGGACTGCTGGGAAGAGAGACCAAGAGGAGAGTCATGGGGGCATGCTTTGTGAGAGTATATCTTTCACTGGTGCTGTTTCTCTGTGCTGTTTCCCAGGAAGCATGAATTGAGGAACTTTTCTCCATCACACTGTACAACCACAGAGATTCTACCTGGGAATGAGCCAACCATGGACTCAACCACCTGAAATCATGAACCAAAGGAAAAAAAAAAAAAACAACTGCTCCTTTAAAGTGAATGTATCAGGTGTTTTGTCCAGCAAAAGGAATGCTGACTAATACAGAAAATTGGTACCAGAAAAGCAGGGGTCATTGAGGTCACTATAACTGACCACTTGGTTCAGGAACTGATGGAACTGGTTTATAGTCAGAGTTTGGAAAAGTTTGGAGAATCAGTGTGGTGAAAGTCTAGGAGGCTTTATGTGGAGCATGCTGGGAAATTGTGTTGGTTAGAGCTCTCTAGAGGAACAGAATCAACAGAATATATGCATATACATAATATATACATATATATGTGAAATATTGAAAAATATGTTTGAAGTTTATATTTTAAAAAATTTTTTACAGTTAAGGATATATTGACATCGATCCTCTTCCATCAATCCCTTTCACACTGAACACACTTATCCCATATTTCTTGCCACTTTCTGAAGAACTTCTGGAATCCTTCTTTTGTGGATGTCTTTAGTTATGCTGTCATGGCTGCCTTGATATTATGAATCAATTCAAAATGTTCACCTTTGATGGTCATTTTTACTCTTGGGAACAGGCAGAAATCACACAGTGCCATATGTGGTGAATAAGGTGAATGAGGACACAATGTAATATTTCAACGAGGCTGCGTTTCCATTGGATGACATACGGCAGCAATATTCACTATATTTTTTTATCACATCTCCCAAAGATACTCACAAAAGAGAACTTCCAGCACTGCTTTAGCAGGTGGCAAGAACTATGGTATAAGTATGTCAGAAGGGGAAGCAGTATTTTGAGGGGGATTAAGAGCAATGTGTCTTTTACTGTATTAAATTTTTAAAATTTAAGCATTCAACATATATTTTGTTCACCCTTCTCATATATAATTATGCAAAGGGATTTATTAAGTCTTACAGAATCAGATATGAGAGAGTTTACAATGGCCATCTATATGCTAGACAGCATAAAGATGCAGCAGCTGTTCAGTCCGTGAGCTGGAAGCTGCAGAAAAAGGAATCAAGGACACAGAGCCAGCCCAAGACTGGAGGTCTGGGAGTTTACTGGAGAGTTACTGGGATGAGTTTGCACTGAAAGACTGAAAAAGCTGGAGTCTGACATGGCCAGGCAATGGCAGTAGGAAAACACATGCCTGTTCTAGCAGAACAGAACTTTTCAAACACAGGCGGCTCATTTCTCCCTTCTTTCTCTTTCATTCCATCTGGATTGCAAACCTATTGGCATGGTGCCATCCACAATCAGGATGGGTCCTCGCTCTCTGTTTACATTATTTTTGGAAGAATCCCACTGACACACCCAGAAGTGTGCTCTGCTAATCTGCTAGGCATTTATTAATCCAGTCAAGTTGACATACCAGGATTAATGGTCTCAGCACTTCCGGTGAGAGCTAAGACCAGAATGATAATAGCAATATAGACAGCAAAGACCATGGTCATCAGATTTCATTTGAGAATGAGTACTCATTTGGGATTGAACTAGATGCCAGAGATGTTACTCTCCTGCAAAAAATTGTCTACATTTCACCATAGGCTGAAATTTTGTGGGAGGATGAGTTTTGCAGCACTGGAGCAATTGATCTGATGGAGTACATTTCAAGGCAGCCCAACATTCAGGCTGTGGCATGGATGTTGCTGGCTCTTCTTATATAAAAACTGGAAGGAAAAATTAGAGTCAAAGACGTAAAAAAATTAAATTTTGACATGAAAAGTACCACATGTAAAGTTGGGGCCAAAGAAAGTGTGGAAGTTGGAGATTATAAAGAAATCAAGTAATGTGAATAGAGACAACAATAAAGATGCCTAAGTACACCTCCAGCAAGGACCCACCCATCACAGGCTCAAAGATACAGAAGTATACATCTTTCATTTGAGAATTCTTGGGCCTCTTCCTCAAGAAAGGTTGCCCAGAGAACTGGTTCCCCTAAATTCCTTTCACTGTGCTGAGCCATCTAGACACACAGCGGCCATGAGAGCTGTGGTTTAAAGTGGTCCCAGCTACTGCTTGTACTGGCATCAGCATTCTGCAAATGATACTGATTTATCAAGCATGCAAGAGGCAAGAGTCATGGAGTCACTGAGGTTTCCACCCAGTTTTCAAAGGAAGAACTGGAACATCAGTCAAAAATATGTGGCAGAGTTGTTGGGGTCCCTTCCAGGAACCCTGAGAGTGGTGTGTGTGAAGATGTGGGGATGAAGACAGAGGCACATTGGAGAAGGAAGTCAGAGACCACAGAAAAGTGTAGTATCTACCAAGGGAAGCAGCAGCTGGGGAAAAGAGTCAGCCTAAAAGGAGGCCACAAGGACTAGTACCAGCAAGTATATAGGAGTGTGGCTGCCCTCTGGAACATGTATCTCACCACCATATGCCCCAAATCCCAGACATGGAGCTATAGAACTTAATGTTTATCCTTCTCCATTTTGGTCTTACTGTGATTCAATTTTTTTCTAACTCTTAGTTACTTTCCTAGCCTTAGTTACTTTTCTCTCATTGCTAGGACAAAATACCCGACACCCAAAATTAAGGGAGGAAAGGTTTATGTAGCTCACAATTTGTAGAGGTATCAGTCCATAATCAGCCGGGTGCAAGTCAGGGTGGCAGGCAGACAGGCAGAAGGCAGAAAGGTGAGCAAGGGATGCAAGCAAAGCGGGAGGCAAGCCTCTTTCTGTCCTATGCTTTATCCTCTATGCCGCCATTTTAGAAAGGGTAAGTTCATCCTGTGCCACTGTATTTTAGGAATAAGTAACTTCACGTCTGAATTTTATAGAGGCTCCCAGGTACAAGTAGGCCTTGAAAATCAGAGGAGACTTTGACTTGGAATTTTTCAGAAAGGCTGGAACCATTGAGACTTTAGGGAATGGATCAGGTTTTTTTCAGTTGTAAGAAGGATTGTTACACCATGACAGCCAGAATTATGACCTTGATACTGTCTTTATTTGAAGATTAATTAAATGTAGTTTAAGGAGATGTGTTTTTAGTATTAAGTTGGCAAGGGCTGCATTGTGACCATTAATTGTGACTGTCAAATATGACCTATTAGACTCACAGAAAGGCGACTGGATCGCAGGGACGCTATACCCATTAGTGGATTACACCTCCGATGTTCACAGCTGATTGTGCTGTTAGGAGATGAGGCCCAGTTGGAAGTAGGCCACCGAGGAAATGCCCTGTAAGGTGTAGCTCTCGCCAGTGCTGTGCTCTTGCCATGCATCTCATCCACCATGAAGTGAGTGGTTTTGGTCCAATATACCCTTCAGGCATGACCTGTGTCTCTTGGAGCCAGGAAACCATGGACTGAAACCTGTGAAGACTTGAACCCAATACACTGCTCCTGCTTTAAGCTCTGGATGTCAGGTATTTGTCCAGCAATGAGAAAGCTAACTAATGTAGAGAATACAACGTGGGAAAATGAACTTGCCCCGGACTCATCCTGGTGATCCGCATCATCTCTCTGCTGGCAGCATCTGTTCTGCTTGATGTGCCCTTAAACTCTCAGCTGCAAAAGGGCCCCAGGATGCAGATCCTTTACTGTGTAGATGAGGTCATGGCACAGAGGTCTGACGATCTGCCCAGGTCACATGGCTAATCAGCAGCATAGACACAGAGAGACCATGAACAACTAGGAGACCCCAGAACCTCACTGTGTTTCTTCTGTTTTTCACTCTATGTTAGCTGCTGGATACACTTCAGAACTTTAACTCACATTCATATGGAAACCTTTGATTCTGAGTTTGAGAAGAGCTGATATTGCACAATCTTTTGAAGCAGATCTCTTAAAGCACAGACCCACACTAATTCTTTGAGGAAAATATAGATTTGGAAAATTATCAGAGTAGGTATTGAATTTTTTCTTAATATTTAATGCATCTTTTGTTTCTACTTTATTGTTTTGGAAGACTAGAAATTCAAAGCCGTGGGAAAGATAAAAATTGTTTTCTTTTCTTTAATCTGGCGTCTTGCTATTTCTTTCTTTTTGAAATGTCTAGTTTTTTAAGCATACATACATAGATGCTAGCTATGGGAGGGAGGGAGGAGACATGTGCAACAAAAGATGTTTACATTTCTTTTAACAAATGCCAGAATGTTTACTACTGAGTCCTAGAATTCATCCAGAGTAGACGCTAAATCAAGGGTGAGCACATGACCTAAAGGTACAGGGAGAGAAGTCTTTGGGTTTTCAAAGCTTCAGCTTCCAAGTGATCCTACTTCCTTTGCATTGAAATTCCACATGATATGGAATTTCATTGTATCCATGTGACAGATAAGCAATGAGAAATTCTGAATGATCCAGGCCCTTTCCCAGGGCTGTGTGTGTCAGTAAGGACACCAGAGATAGGGCTGTGGAGAGGAGCCCTTGAGAAAGTGGTTGGCTCAAAAGAGTAAACGTGGCAAACTCAGTCTGGCTTACTGTATGCAGGCCTCATTGGAAATCTACTGTGTCCCAAAGAACTTCCGGCTGGAAAACACTTGTATTCTGGGATACCAATTAGGTTTTGTAACAAGAAGAGTTTGAACATTCCTTTTTCAAGAGAAATTTATGGATCACTACCATTAAAATCTCATAAGACAGTGTGTCCAAAACCATATGTCTGTCTATGCTGAGTTACAGGTTTAAAGTTTCCAATCTCAGCCACAAAGTAGAATGTCTTTTCTTTCTTCAGCCAAAATTAGAGCTAAGCACAATGGTTTACAGGCCAATGTATGTTTATAAAATTCCACGAATATAAACTCTGCAAATAAACATTGCTTTGGTTTTGAGGAAAACAATAGCATGCAGTAACTTTGGAGCATTTTCTTTCTAAAAAAATCTCTGTGTCTGTCAATTTGGCAAAGCTTCCTCTTTATCCAGAATATTTTTCTCAGGGGCCAGCCACCTGGACAATTCTTTGTTCAGCAGCTGTAGAATCACAATGGGCTAAACAATGCTGTAGGAATTTATGCTACAGGAGACATTTCTGTGGGTTTCAGTAGTAAGATTCCCAGAGCTGAGCATCTGCTGTGAGATCTTGGTGGGGTGACTTACACTGTTACAGAGAGTCACATTTGTGGCTATCATTTTGGCTGGATTTCTAGATGTCCCTCAGTATTACTTTATCCCAAATTGGGGGAACATTTGCAAATATATTTTATCTCAATATTAAGGGTATTTTGAAACTGAAGTTTTCTGTATTATGGTGAAGAACTGTAAATATCACACCATTAATTGAAAATGATCACAGACGAAATAGTCACTAAATTGCAGCTCAAATTCCTGCCCAAACCCAGGATTTGTGAGGCCATCTCAGTCTTTTCTGCTGTAGGGACATCTGAAGGGGAGACCCAGGAATGCTTTGAGGTTTGTAATCACCATCAAGGAAGTCTGATGGCTGGGAGGGGACACGAGAGGGATGGTACATCTCGGGGGGATTTCATTTTCACGAGGAGCTCAAATAAGTGTTAGCTTACAGGCTATACAAGCCTACAATCTGTGTTCTTCCCCAGGTGCCTACAGAATCATGAACTTCGGGATACTTTAAGAAGCTGAATATAAATTATGCCTGAATCACTTTCTGCCAAAGCCGGGTGATTTTTGAGGAGGAAAACATACTTGCTTGGAGATGGATAAGGACTAGATCTGCACCTTTTTGGTTGTCTGGGATCAGGGATTTACAGAGTCAACTAAGGAGTATGTCAATTGTCATTATATTGTCTTTCCTTCTACAGAGTTCTTTATTCTCCCCCATCCTCCTCTTAAAAAATCCCTCTGTCATAAGAACCAGCAATGTTCTATGTGTTTAAGCCAATCTTTCTGAACATTTCCCTTGGAGAAGTGAATTTGTATTCTTCCAATGGATGAAAAATAACACAAGTACCAGAGCGTTTTCTGTCTTTAACATTATTTGGCCATTTCTTTCTTACCCGTGTTTTTCCCCTCTGGAGCTGCACACAGAGCTGTCCCTTTCAGTGAAGCTAATTCTTATTGAAGTCATAATTTTTGTCATTCCAGTGGGTTCCAGGCTTGGCGAGTGCAGGCCAGATCAGAGATGGACACGATTGAGTACCAAGACACTGCAGAGCAAGGTGAGATGGGCAGCCAGGGAGGTCCTGAGGCAGGCAGTGGGCCGGCACTCCTAGGGGCAACAGATGTCTGGGGAGAGGGAAATGAGAAAGGTCTGCATGACAGATCTTTGAGATCATGACCTAGGAACAAAGTAGGAGGTTTTTTTTGTTTTGTTGTTGTTGTTGTTTTTTGTTTGTTTGTTTGTTTGTTTTTGGTTTGGGCTAATGTTTTTCTCTGCATCAGATCACCTATTGGGTAGCCTTACCAGATGTCCACATGCCCATCCTGGCCTTCATTCTGTAACGTTTTCCTCTATTTTACCAACCTGTCTGAGATCTATCTGCATCTGCTAACCTGGCCAAGCTTTCCCTCTATCCAGGATATTTTTCCCAGGGACCAGCTGCCTGCACTATTTCATGCTGTCATTTTCATATTCAGACTTGGTGATCATGTCTCACAAATCACTCTGTTCAAGTAGAGAGGGGCTGCGACTACAGGAAACGATGGCAGAAAACAACACAAAGTTCTGTGGGAATTAGAATCCATTTCCTTCCACGGAAATAAAGATGACACCAACTATCATGGTATCAAAATGTAGCAGCATTTGGGGCATTTTACGTGTCAAGAATTATGAGAAATAACAATTGGCATATGACTCAGCAAGTCTGGGGCAGGATTGACGGCATCAGCATTATCTGTGTTGCCGGGAAACATGCCCATCCTGCCATTCACCAAGCATAAGACATACTGCATCAGGAAATAGTGGCCTTTCCCTATCAGCAAAGCTCCACCTCTGCTCCATGCACCCCTGCTTCCAGAACAGCCTGTGCGGGGTGGAACATGGTGTGCTGCCTCTTTCCCAGCTGTGTATGGAACACTTGGCAAAAGCACAAAGAATCATTTTTAAGGGCAGGATGGTCAAGCTTGTGTGGCTGCTCAGCCCACAGAAGTTGGCTTGTGTGGCTCCAGATTCTCTACTGAAAACTCTCGAAGTAGCTGCAGCACTTTTTCTCCTCATACCTGCTGGTTCACTCCCCTCTAGGCCTCATGTTTCCACCAGTCCATCTTTTCTCTCAAAAGAAGTTTGAAGACGAACAAACAAACAAACGTAAACAACAAAGCATCTCACTTAAGAGGGCTGCATGTCTGAGCAATTACAGCCTTTTCTCTTGAGAGGGACCCAGCTGAGACTGCAGCTTCTTGGGCTGGTCCTTCACCACACTGAGAGACTCACAGAATGGAAACGCAGAGGGAGCCACAACAGCAGGCGCCATGTTTCCCACCTCTCTGTGTCGTGGGGCTGGTTGTCCAAACTTGACCAGCAAAAATGAAACTCTGTGAGCTCCCAGGAAAGTGCAGGAGCCACACTTTGGCCAAGAAGGAGTTCTAAGTTTTCCTGTAAATTTGGGTAGAAAAGTTGAAATAATATACTTACCTGCAGTAGAGTATAAAATATATGTTTATACACACACACACACACACACACACACACACACACACAATCAGATACACAGATACACAGTATTCTTTAGATTGATACTGTCAGGAGAGTGAGAGAAGACCAAGTTTTATCTCTCTCAGTTCTCCTTCCTCATGCTTCCTTCTTCCTCAACTAGAACAAGAAAAATCAGCATTTAGAGAAGAAAGTACGGGAAAGATTGAGGACTGGTGGTGGGGACACTTTGGCTTCCACACGTGCATGTTCCAGATGGGGAAGAAGCTTATTCAGCTATACGTCAGATGTACATTTTGGGTAAAGCATAGACTGGACCTTTTTCCTTAGTGAATGGAGACTCTGTCTGGACCTCAGAACAGACAAGGGTCATGGAAGGGCACTGCTGGTTTCATCATCAGGGGGCAACCCAAGCAGGAGGAAGAGCCTTCACAGACTATTTAGAACATGAAGGCCAAGGTAGCCAAAGTTTTAAAAATAATTCTGCTAAATATTTTGTCAAATTATGAAGTGTAAAAATGTCTAATGTTGAGGATAATTTGCAAGAATACGGTCTCTTATGTGTAGTTTATATGAATGTAATTTGGTATAAGTACATTTAAAATGTATTTTGGATATGTTTTGACTATATCTTGCAAAGTTAAAAATTCGTATACTCGATGGCTCTGAAATTACACTCAAATAAGCTTTGGCTCACCCTGCTAGGAGTTAAGAATATTCAAGAGGCTGTTTGTAAAAGTAGACTTGAACAAAACATGTCAACAGCATGATGGATTCACATTGTGTAATACTTAACAATCCTGAAAAGGAAATTACCATGGCTGTGAAAGACAATGTGGTTTTTTAACAATACTGAGGAAAGAAAAAGCAAGTACAAGAAGACTTAATAGAGTACAGTATCCTCATAGTAAAACTAAAGTATAAGAAAACCTCACAATAGTTTTTGAGGCATATATGTGATTTGTACATAGCCAAAAACACAGCCTTTGAAGTTACTGCTGCAGGAAGTGAAATGCCTTTGGTACCCAAACAGTATCCTCTCATCCCCCAGCTTTGGTCTAAGCCCCATCTGTATGAAATTAGTGTCCCACAATCGAGAGGAGAGTAACAGGAGACTTTCTGCCTGCGTCTCAGTAGGTGCCTACATAATCAGGTGCTTGTGACATACAGCAGTGACTTTGATAATCTCCCCAGAGAATCAGGACTAAGATTCCCAACTGTGGATCGGCTTGAGTTGATAGCAGAGGAAGTGCATTCTGTAATGAGTGATGACTCAGGTATTACAAGAAGAAAACAATCCAGTAACTATACCTACCTACCTACCTGCTGCAAAATCCCTAAAAGAAACTTTGGACAGAAGTGTTGACATATTTGTGTTAAAAATGTTAAGCAATGTGAAAATTGCCTGCACCAAAAACAGATGGGGAGCTGCTTGGTCTTCCCGTGTGGGTGGACTCAAGTGTAAAAAGAGCATAATCCCACCATGATTAGAAAATCAATAAATTTTGCTAAAAATTTTTCCAAGGAGCTCTTGCATTTATCTCGGTAACATAATTATACAGTTGTCTGGAAAAAACCCTCCAAGAATAATGACATGCGTAAATCACAAAAAGGGTACTTGTCATATCAAGTAGCAAGATATTTTATAAGACCAGTGTAAACACTTTCATCTTGATATTGAAACAGGCAAGTCAGTCACTGAAATTCATGACACAATATTAAAAGAGAATATGAAAGTCTCTTTCATCAGAAAGGTGAAGACATTTATAATGAAGATAGAATTTCAAATCAGTAATGAATAAAGGAATTACAAAAATAAATTCCACAAACACGTAGGTAATAAATATAAAACAAAACTAAGCTATAAATATAAGATAATGAAAGGAATCCATTTTGGACTTTGAGATAAAAAAGATCCTTGTAATCAAATCACAAATGAGCATTGTTCCTTTAATAGTGAACTCATAAAGGAAGCAAGACCAATTTAACAGCATAAAAATGCGTTTGAATGTGACAAAATCACCATAAAATTAAAATATGAGCAGGGACTTTGAAAATGTTTGCAGCATGCCTAAAGGAATGGGATTAATATACACAGTATATTAAACGTATAAATAGATTTTTGAAGCCATAAAAATCTAGCAGGCCAGGGGAGACTGAGGGTGAAAACGGAATCCACAGAAAAGGAAACCCAAGAACCCAAACCACAAACAGGGTCTAGGCTTCTCCCTGAGGGTTAGGTGTCTGGAATTCAAGCTCAGGATATCGCTTTCCCCACGCGATTTGCAGAATGAAAACTGTAAGAATTACATGTCTGGTTTTGTTGACAATGTAGGAACACAGGTATTGTCATTCTTAAGAGATAAATTGGTGCAGGCTTCAAGGGACAACGGGCAGTATTTACAGACACGAAGAACACACTTACCTTTTGACCCATAAGTTATATTCCTCCTTACCAAATGTTAAATTGTATTTGCAGAGGAAGGAAATTAAAATGTCCTACTATGCTTTTGAACTTAATATTAAATTTTATGGAGAAAAGTTCCTTATCAACCATCTTCAAGGAATGGGTGGACTACCCTACAACCATGTCAGGCGTCCCAGTGCCACATACATCCCATGAACCAACCTCTTCACAAATCCCAGACTTAAACTCCTCAAAGATAGCCCTGCTTAGAAATGGTGGGTGCCCTTCCAGACAATTGAAGGCCGTACTACTAGAGAGTATGTGCAAATTATACATGTGTATTTATCTATGTGCGTATGCATATATCTGTATACAACCTTGTGCATAAAAGCTGTGGTCAAAATCCCCCTCTGGCTTCAAACACACTTATTTTACCTTTCTGGCCACTTTCTGAAGCAGTTCTGGAAGTCCTCTTTGGTGAGTATGTTGAAGAGTTGTGATTAAAAAAAGGCAGGGAATAGTGCTGTCCAGTGCTGTCCAGTGCTGTCCAAGGGAAAGGCAGGCTTGTATAAACATTCCAGTGGTTCCTCATCCACTTACCTGCTCCCCGGATCTGGCACCCTGCAACTTCCAGCTCTTCCTCAAAGTCAAATTGACCATAAGAGGGAAATGTTTTGAGTTGACTCAGGACATCAAGGGACCCAGGATAATGCAACTAAAGACACTTAGGAAAGAGACTTTTAGAACTGCTGCAGAAAGTGACAAGAACAGTAGGGTAAGTGTGTTAGAACCAAGGGGGAAGATTCTGAGGGGGGTTAAAGGCAACGTGACTTAACCATTTAGTGTATTTGTAGACTATAGCTCATAAATACCAATATACATATAAATATATGCATATACAAATTTACATATGCAAATGTTGCGTGAATAATTTTGCTTGCATATGTTTTTCGAAATACGATATTTTATTATATTCCCTTTTTAGTTTTTATATTGCTTGTTTAGTTTTTAATAAATTTTTAAGATATCCTCATTAACTATAGTGTTTATATTAAGCTATTTAAAAATACTGACTATAAGGCACAGGGCAATGACATACATACATGTATGTGTGTATCTGTGTATGCATACACATGTTGTGGATGTGCATTTATTTATGATTGCATGTGTGTATGTATGTGGACCTATGTCTGTGCAGGAATATATGTGCACTTGTGTCTGTGTTAAAAGTTTTAAACTGTCAAACTAATCTTGAATTCCTAGGAAAAGTCTAAATTGGTCATACGTGTTTTAATTTCTGTTTATTTCTAACTGACTCAGTTTGCTAATATTTTGTTTAAAATTTGTTGACTCACTTTGTTAATATTTTGTTTTTCACATTCAATACAGGTAGTAGACTGTGTCTTTCTTTTTGCACTTTATCCTTTTCTGTATTGCATCAATATTTACAGGTTATTGTTTTGTGCATGATGTAACAGACTTTTCTGTGTTACTTGCTACTTCATATGTTTAATCATGACACTTGTTACATAATATATGTTAGTAGATTGTATTGTTAATATCAACAATAGTATGCTCGTACTGGCCCCGAAAATTTTATTTAATGGTGGGTGATATTATTTATTCATCTTTAACCTTGAGCACAAAAATCTTTGTTCCTCTACTTTCATTCATTCTGCGTGACTTTAATCAGCTCTGTGTTAGCAGGGTCTCAGAGTCAAAAGACCATGCGCTGCTTTGAACAGTCAGGGGTAAAGGTGGAAAATAATTAGTGGCTCTTTTAGATTTCAAGGTCTTTCAGTGACAATCACAGGAGGACAGCGGAAAAACATAGCAACGAGGAAAAGGACTTTGCCCAGTAGAGATTCTGGTTTAATTAATTTACCTTAGCTACTCCGAAAACAGTCGGAAAGAGACTTGGAATGTTTTTACCTTTCACCTTTAGGATACTGTTTTGCATGTGTATATTTTCAATAATTAAATGTTTTACTGGACATTTTGCTTATCCTTTTAAAGAGCTAATGAATTTAATTTACCATAACCTGTAATGAATTTATTTTCTGTAAACCTGAAGCCAAAAAAAAAGAAACATAATAATATACTCAGTTTAATTCATTCTTTTTTTAACCTAAATGATAAGGATTGGCAAAAAATATATAAAATGTAAACAGAATTTTTATCGTTCCAGCAATAATAACTTGGTTATGCCTTGTCAAGATGCTGTACATGTAAGTTTTAGATAAGCTTATTTTAATTTAGCATTTGTGCCTCTTTCAATGTCTCAGTACACGATGATAACGAGGGCACCACTTTGATTCAGGCAAGATCCAGAGAGTGTCTTGAGGTCTCCCATCTGCCCTTTCTCACCTTAACTGTTTGCCTCCGACCTCCAACCCCTCAGCAGCCCTGTTCTCCAT